>JAHZNB010006240.1:0-102294 GCA_027744295.1 Callyntrura guangdongensis
GTAATTACACTTTACACCACACAAACCTGACCTGAAAATGGAACATCAAGTCAATAATTACTAAAACCTCATTATTTATTTCTTTATTTGATTATAAGATCAAGTATGAAATGGCATCAAACATAAAATCGAGCTGGAACCAAGCGAACCTGTGTGCCAAATTTGAGTAAAATCGGCTGAAGCGTCTGGCCTGTAGATTGATGACGGACAGATAGACAGACAAATACACTAAAGTTAATACTAGATGAAATAGATTTCATCGGCGTAATAAAATACATATATACGGTTCTTGGTATTTAGTCACAATATAATTTAACAACAAGTAGTGTTTTACATATAAAAGTTTTGCTGATGTTACTTTTGCCGATGTTTGAACTAAATACCTTTAAACAGCCTCATTCATTGTCATAGCATCCTGCTAATAAGCTCTATGTGTTGAAAACTTAAAACATGTTTATATGATGATATTACTGTTATCTTCCATCCATGTAACTAAACAAATGTGACGAATTTGAAACCGCGTTACAAGATTACCGTATCTTGATTACTGCAACAGAACATACAAATCTATATATATAAGTGAATGTATGTTTGTGTCTGTGTGTTCCATATAAAAATCTTCGTTTCTGAACCAAGTGCCACCAAAATTTGGAACACCCATGACCACGCTCCCAATTCTCCCTGGGACTGTTTTAGTCAAGGTTCGAATTTTTTAATGTCTTGACCCAGTAGGGTTACTTTTGTCGAAAAAGTCTTAATGACTAAGCCGACGTCTTATTCACAGGAACTTTTTAGTTTTAACGTACAAAAATCTTCATTTCTTAACCGATTCGGTAAAATGAAGTAATTTGAGAACAATAAAAGATACGGAAGCCAAAGTCTCGACACAAAATGATCAGTTTTAGTCCCCATAGGTTCACTTCTAACAACTTCATCTAAACAAGGAACATTTCATTTTACGTAAAAAAATATTCATTTCTTAACCAATTTTGTTGAAATTTTTACAGGGGATCTGACCCTACAAACTATAGGTTACCCGAAGTGTGGAACCAAAATAATCATTTTGAGACCCTACGAAATACGAAAGTCTTCTTCGTAGTCCCAAGGAAATTTTATTTTTAACTTAAAAATATCTTCATTTCTTAATCAATTTAGCTGAAATTTGGTACATTAGTTCCGGACCCACAAAAACTGCGTTAGCCGAATGGAAGGGCCAAATAGGGTCCTATCGGGTCTGAAAATGCCCTACATGAAATGAGCATAACGTTCGTCGCAAAATTTTCCTGTTCAAGAAAGGGCTTATCAGCTTGTGTTCTAATAAGCACGAGATACAAAAACGCGTGTTTGGATAGTAGACATTAACCCATGAATTTTATTATACATATATGTATAATATTTAAAATGTTTTGAGATGTAGGATTGTTTGAAGTTCTGTCCTTGTGCATCATAACCCACGACCAATAAATTTAGACATGTATGTATATATACGCCTCGGCTCAACTAGCAAGCTCTTGCTACTTTACCTACTTAAGCGCACTTCACCACCTGCCTGCCTAATAAAAAAGAGAATGGAAGTTAGTTGTACGTTTTTACTTTCCTCGCCTTTGAAGACACAGAATGAGAGAAAGAGTGGGAGAGAGTAAAGGAGAAAATCTTTCTGATACATTCACAGATTTTGGTCTGACGTACCTCTCCTTCTTTTTTGCCACTCTCTTACAACAAAATGAATGAAACTCGCTTATTTCTGGCATCAATAGTTTGGTAGTGGTCGCCAGTAATGAAAAATAAAGCTGGATGGATGGTGAGAAACCATGAGTTACTCTTGTTGCGTTGTCTCACACACTATACCTTACATTCCCTTTTCCGGTTTTTCCCCAGGAGCAAGTCAAAACGGTGAGTGAGAGAATGAAGAAGAGATTAAATTTGTCCGTTCATTCCTTGTGTCATCAACATCTCCATGCAATGACGTGATGTGGTTGTTGCGTTATGCGACCCACAGTTACTTCTACAAGTACATCGTTACACACAAGATCTCTCTAAAAACGTTTTTATGATGGATGGTTGGATGGATCTTCGTCGTTTTCCTTTTCATCTATGCGCATAAAAAAGTTTTAAAATAGAATTCGATCATGGAGTCGGCTGCAATCACTGGTGACACATACTTAAAGAATAGAGATTTATTTTTACCCTTTCGAATTTCTCCATACGAACGTAAAAGGAGCATGCAAATGGCAAATAGTGCTAATGTACGAGATGGAATGAAAAGCCAACTTTTTCGGTACCTTCACCTGGAAAATGGTATCTAACAAGTTAGTCATTTTTATGTGTATTTTTAGACACTCTCTATAGACCACTTTAGGCAAAAAGTGAAATAATAATAATGATGAGTTTTTTCCTCTGACTGTTCTTCTCTCTACAAATGTTTGCCATCTAGATTTTAGAAAAAATGCTGACAAGTACACCCGTAGTGAGGTAACATGTTGATTGTATCTAAGGTTTGGATTACGATAAGATTTCGAAACCTCGAACGCGGTAGATTTTATAAAATTTCTTCATCTCATTATCATATCTGAACGCACATATTAAAACGGCCTGGAGTGAATAGATGCTAGTTTAATGGATTTAAAAAACACATCTTTTGTAAGTTAAAAAGTACTTCTCATATTCAAATCTTATCATAGACATAAAACCATTCCTGTATTTCTAAACTTCTTAAAAACGCGAATAAAATATTAATAGTCAATGGCGGAGAAAGTGGAGGGACGAGGGAGGGATAATCCTATTTTGTAATGTATTAGGTTCCCTATCCAGTAATGGTAAATGGCCCGATCATGGGGGGAATTTATTTCTTCCTGTCAGCTAAAGGGTTTTAAAAGTACGACTATGTGTGTTTCATTATGTGCTTCTACTGTATACCACAGAAGAAAACAAATCCGAATGCAACTTGATATGCATACTTATAAAGACCCCAGTAGGCATGGGTGTACAAAATTTAAGCTACCAATGTGAAAAAATAAATGACTTAAGATAATTACTAAAAAATCCCCTTGGAAATATCTCAGAGTAAAATTTGTGTATATTAATCCAAAATAGTACGTTATACATTGTAGAAACTTCGTTCCAAACTACGTTAGTAAGTCAAAGGTATGGGCAAAACAAATTTAACTTTGGCGCTTCATTCAAGAAACAATGAAAGCTGCTCGCCATTTCTAACGCTACGGGAGGATTGAAAGGTAATGTTAGTGGATTCCTCCACCTGTTCCAAATATGAAATAAATTAAATGTAGTCAGATTTATCAGAAAAATAAATTTTGAACATTAAGATTACTGGGGGTCAATCAACCTAGTCCAAAATCATTACATTTTTTTAGCCTAAGTTGTCCCCGTGACACACTGGGGAAGCAGATGACGCTATTGTATATGGTTGAAATGAAAAGCAGCATTTAATATATTAAAAACTTTTATTAAACTCCCAAAAATCTCAAAGTTTATTTTTTAAACATTTAAATTTTTATAGCTTACGATTACTTCTCATTTGAGTAGAAATCATAATTGCGTTGAAAAATGGCGCATTTCATTGAAATACTTATGAGTTACAGTTACATCAATCGGAGAATTCACTTGTAAGTTCATGGCCAGGAGTACTATCTCAGCACAGCCTACGTTATTCCTAAACCGTAAGAGGGGAAAAGAAACTCTTTTTGTGAATATCATTAGTAAATAAATATTAAAATGTACAACTGCATTTTCCCATTACGCTTACGTTATACACGCATACCTTTCCTGTCGCACATTTCACTCTGGTGAGTATGGATAAACGATGATGATGATTGTAGCTGTTACCCACCTAGGGAAGCATCTCAAGGCATACCGTTAACCCAGTGGAGAAAGCAGCGACTAAGCAAGTACCTACTAATAGTAAAATACATAACTTCTACTTCTACTGAGAGGTTTTGACGACCAAAACCTGTTCAGGTACTTGTGGCAGCGGGAAGGAAATAAGCTCTTTATGCTTTTTCAGTGACAGGAAATGCTTGTGTCTGTTTGTTTGAAAAAAAGATAAAACTGAAATATATTATCGCTCAAAGTACTTTTAACCCAGTGTATGCAACAAGCTAGTGTACGGAAACGAGTGAGACTACAGCGAAAAAATCTACGTTCCATTCGCATTTCTACATTAAATAGTGGTACTGATAATCATCATCTCATGGATTTAGTTTTAGGGGGTTTTAGGGGGTAGGTCGGTGTTAGAGTGTGACGGGTGCCAGATTCATATTCACAGTCCTTGTGCTTCATGTTACTGTGAGGAAAACTAATGCAAACAAGTAAAAAAGGCAATAGACAAGTCTTCATGCAATACTTTTACAGCAAAATCCCGGTAACTATGTTTGTTTGCAAAAATGGAATACGATTTACAGAAAAGCTATCTAATAGCTTTCAGTAGTAACACACAACATAGTATTATCATACGTACCAACATTTTGTATTGTATTCTTGTCTCAGTATATCGTTAGCAAATTTTCGTCTCCTTCCTTAAATATTGCAAAATTATTAGATGGTCATGTGAAAAATCTTATTAGACTTCGTTTCAACGAGGGTTATTCGAACGATCGATATTATGTTGATATTTTATTTACATAAATTCGTACGGTGAGCATATAGGGGTAAGATAATACTGACGCTGCTGACGTTATTAATCAGTGACTTACCTGGCCCGTCTTTCCAAGTAATAGGGATCATCTTCTCACATCACCCTTCGCTCACTATCACTCGTCTCCCATTGTTGAATAATAATAGTACTTACATATAACAACAACCATCAGAGGGTATACGACCAACGCTGCTGGTAGGACTGGTATTTTGCATGAGCAAAACAAAAATGTTGTTTTACTTTGTTAAATGTTGCATGGTTCCAGAGGAGCAGCGCTTTCTTCGGACTAAAATATATGATATTTTAGTGAAAAGTTAAAAAGGAAAGGAAGGAAGAGTGTGGCGCATGAATATTTCTCTTTTCCCTCCGTCTGTCTCTTTCTCTTTCTTCTTCCATCTGTCTTGCCAGAGAGATTACTTGGGAGCAACAAGAATCAACATCATCATATCTCATGGATATAACGGAGGCTACTGATGATGAGGAGAAGTAAATAAAAAGTGAAATTTTGTGTGCGAGTGTGATGCATATTCGTCTCCCAAGGCAGCAAGTTTTAGCCGAATTCAATTTGTTACATTTTCTCCTTCTCCTTGACTGTAATAAAAATGAAATAAAAACCGAAATAATCAGGAAACCCTGCGTTTTCACTTGCTTTTTTTAAGTTGTCATAATGAAAATATGCAACGGGGCGAATTTGCTTGTCTGCGGTGGTGGTTTAGATTCCCCTGTATTGCAGTGCATGTGAAACCTCGATGACAAGGATACATTGGCTACGATAAAAATTCCCTGGGCCCTGACTGATGATGTGGTCTCCATTCTGACTGTAGCGTCCGTTTTTTTTAAAAATTTGATGTCTCCTGGCAATAAAAATCTGTTGATTTTCCAGCCTCTTTGGGTCTTTAAATGAGGTTGAGGATGCCATTGCCAAACGAGGTAATAATACTTGTATAATACTATAAAACTTGGAATGCGTCTGCAGCAGCACTTAAAATTGTTTTCTTTAATTGAATGCAATTTTAACGGTAACACAGAACAATACCAGTTATATTAATGCTGAATGCGAAATGAAAAAATGAGCAGTAGTGGAAAGTTTTGTTCCATTTTTCTGAATATTTCTAGTTTTATCGTTAATCGTTAGTATATCGTCCTCTTTATCTGCATCACAGATGCACTGCAATAAATGATAAGACCGCTTATGAAGACAAGAAGAAGATAAGACTGAAGACGGATAATATTTTTATACTGTTTTTCGTAGTAGTTGTTGCAGTAGAAGAAAAGTTTTTTTTAGTATTGATGGAGATGGAGACTGCTTTTATGATGTTGGTGATAGAGAAGACCATAATAGTCTGGCTATATCCTGACAATATTTCTTCGTCCCCCCTCAGCCCATGTGGCCCATGCCCTATCAGCCAATATTCCGCGTAATGACCGTCATAGAAATAGAAGGAATATTTTGAGTTTTGTGTTTTCACTTTTTTATTTAAGGTCAAATAAAAGGAAAGCAGCTTTGCTATACGAATGGTTGGCAAGAAGAGTGCTCGCATGCAGCGCGTGTGTTTAACTTGACAAAAATGACATTTTTAAGGCGAAAATGTAAAGTTTTTTTCATATTTGATGGTTGAGTTGGAGTTGAATACTAGGGTTAGGGCAGAAAAGCTCTGCATGAGCTTTTCTGGGGAGGGTATCGCGTGGGATGATGAAAAATAAGCAGAGTCGAAGGTAAAAGCCAATTTTATTTTCCTGCCGTTCGTACCTATATATTTTAGAGGATTTTGCTCGGTATGTCAAAGTTTTACAGCTTTATATGGTGTTCTGGAAAACGTGTGGTCACATGCGAAAAGAAGTTTTTTTGTTGTTATGTTGATGTCGTCATAAAACTCTACCGTGTCCTCATGTCGTTCTATCCGGTATTTTTTTTGCTGGCGTATATAGTCTTAGTCTTACCATAAAAAAGCGGAAAGAAAGGTGGTACGATGGTGGCATGTAGTGTTAGTTGGGATGAGATATGACGTACAGTAAAGACAGTAATAAGCGGAACTATAAATGAGAAAAGTTGTCTCTATCATTTGTTATGGTAGTTGTATGATATAAATTGGTGTGATGTGTGATTCATGCAATACAACCACAAAAAACACAACAACTGGGGTGGTACTGGTACTGACATTTATCACTTTTATCTGTTACTTACCACTCACAACATTGTCATAACCTCACTCACCCTTCATTAGTAAAAAAATTATCGTTATTAAGTGCACTGTCTTAGAAAAGGTAAAAATACGCAAATATGTTAAGAAAAATGAAAATACGCGACTTAAATCAAAGTAGTGCGGAAAAGGCAAGACAAAAAAGATCAGAAAAAATAAATGCACTTGAGTGATAATTGCTACAACTTGAACATGGTCAAACATTCTTGATATTTTCCCTCTTTGTCAAGAAAAGCGAATTCCTTCAAAAATATTTCTTGGCATTGGGTGATATCAAATTCGATGCCTCTGGTTGACACCTCTTCAGTAGCTTTCCCCAACATTTCTGGACGAGTTGGACTAACCCGAATCTTGGAACACGAAGATTTGTTTTGTGGTTTTGTTGAGCTACTAATAACCAATCTCATTACATATACCATGCAGTGGTATGATGCTAATGGATGAATTCAACAGTAAAATTGGTTGTCACAAATTCAAATAATCGTATTTTTCCCATTACGTTAGTTCATCTAACAATTAGATTAGTTAGAAACGCGCATGACGCGGAAAACCCTCTAACATTGACCGGAAAATGGGGCACTCAATGTAACAAAATAATGGATGGACACTCTAGGATGGTATATTCACAATGTCTAGATATTGTCTAGTATTTTTGCGCTCTCGCCTTTCTTCCTTACCTTTGCCCATAGGCTAAGAAAATGGAGTAACGAAGACGGAAATGATGAATCTTCGTAGAGTAGAACGTAGAACCCTTCTGCCCGTCCAAGCCAATAAAAATGCACACCCGTTAGTTTCTAATCGACATGTCGTTTAGTTTCCGTGTGCCTTCCTCTCCTGAGGATTGAGGATGATCATTATCGCCATCGTCAATATCAACACCACTTTCCCTCAGCGTTAGATCCTTGTATGTGTGCCACCTTGAAATTTATCCAGCCACCCTCAAGAAAACCATGTGTACTGTGTACATGAAAAGATTCCACATTAAAATTTCAAACCAGTAGGTTTCGTTCGTGTTCTCCAAACAAATATATCGTTTTTGTAGTGCTACAATATGCTTCACCTTAAAAACGTGATATTTGTATTCGGTGTATTTTATTATTTCTTTTGAAGCATGAAAAATCGAGAAAAACAAACGAAGTGGAAGAGATTTATTAGTGGCGTGTTTATTTATGAATGTGCAACTTTCCTTGCACACCACTAACTTTGCTACTGACTGTTGACTAGTTGACTAGTAATCCTGGGCGTCTAGTCGTCACCCTCAGTCCCTACGATTTTCTCCCAGCTTTCCTTCGTCAGTAATAGAAAAGTAGGAATATACCTTCGCCAAGAACAGCCCACTTATAAATGTACAACACAATACAGTTGTTGTCCGAATAATGCTTATACACATACGACGTTGTAGGTTCATGTGAAACCTGTGTGCCTGTGTAGGGTGTGTTACGTGTGTGTGTGACGTTGCATCGTTTTTCACATATTACCTGTGCTTACTCCTTTTAGGCAATATGTTACAAAATAATGAAAATATTGGGCCTTTTTTATTTCTCCCTTACCGCCCTAATATTAGCGTCCGCTTCACCTTTTTCTTTTCTCTTCAGGCTCAGCACGTGCCTTTACTAAAAGGGTTACAAGTTTCACTAACCGTTTTTATTATTTTTTACAGCTGAAGGGTAAAGAAATTTCAGACAAACATAAAAATGTTCAATAAAGTGTACCCGTATTGTAGTTACATAAGTGTACGGAATACTGATACAATATATATATACAGATCTGTAGTTAGTATAAACATGTACATAACAACTTCACACTCCCATTCCCATTAGCAACATTGTATATTAGTTCCGTCAGTAACGGGAATTTGTGTGCAAGTAAACACATTATTATGTTGTAACTTTTACTCGAATCTTGTGATTAATTAATTGACTGCGTACCCCCAGCACCATTGCTTATTCATTCCTCTTTTCCCAATACGCTTTATTGAACCTTGTTTGTCTATTTAATTACAAGATCTTCAGTGTTTCTTGGTAAGTGTTTACGACTACGATACATACACATATCTTAATATTATATCCACTAGCCGTCTCTGGGCTGTGATGTGTGCTCTCTAGAGGAAGAAAACGTCTGTCTGGCATCTCATCTGGCTCTCCTCCTCTTGTCCCCTGTGCCTACTTTTTTCGTACAAGTTTACTCTACGCGGCTGCCGTTTCCTCTGCTCAAAACCGTAGAGAAAAAAAGAAGACAAAAATACAGTCGCACTATAACAGCTAACTTTTATGTGCCATTTCATTTGCAATAATACTTTTAAAATATGAACACGTACTTACCTCTCCCTGTCTTTTTTATCTGTGTTTGTAGATAGATACAATGTCGACTTTTATTACAAAGCTGTAAAGCAATTTAAGAAAGTATTTGCTGCAGCAGGTTTGTCTGTTCGTCCCTCTTTCGTCATATTCCTCTGGCCACAATATAGTTTTGGCCAGTGTGGCTCCAAATTTGCTACCACGCTGTTTGGTTCAATGTGGACTCGATTGATTTTGTACGAAATTGTTCTTTCCACAAGATGGAGAGTAGATTGAAGCATTTCTTTTGATGTGATTTTGTGTATAGTATATACGGAAAGACGACAGCAGTACACATGAACATTGTTTATCAAGATTTTTTTAGCCGAAATATTGGTCCATTCTTGTGAAGAAAGAGCATTTGTTGATATGATATGATGATACTGTATTATCATGATCGTTTCAGCTGCGTCATAATCCTCAGTGGCAGCGGTTTATTTGTGATATTAGAGTCAGCTGCAGTGCAGATATGCATGTATACCCAGTTGTAGTGACAATGCACTAGTAGAAGAGACATATAGTGAAGTAGGAAACAAGTTAAAAGTGTCGGGTTGGTGGTATTGCCGACTGTTTGAGACAAAAGCAAGAATATAAATAGGTAAATGCAAGGTTTTTTTCCCTCGTTGCTGTATTGCTATTTTCCATTTCCATCTTCGCAAAAAAATGTACACACTAGATTACGAAGAGTTTGGGAAGCTTTGCTATTTTCAGCTTGCTCTGTCCTCTCTCGAAGAAACTTTTGTTTTGTCGCCTGTGTTCTTTACAGAGTCTCATGTTGAATGTTACATAAATATATACATAAATAAAATTGTATCGTGTGTATGTGTACAACTTGCATGCCTTAAAATTTCATTCATTTGGTACTTATGTACGTATTTTTTGCTCTTAAAAATTCCTCTCCGTGCCGTGCATCTTTCTTTCTAACAGTTTTTACTTTCGGCTGAACGACTTTTTCTTTCAATATCAATTCAATATCTCATGTCAAGGGTATATTATTATAGGCTAGAAAATTTTGGAGTTTTTTTTCTTTTTTCTTTGTGTATATGTACCACCCATATAGTTTTATATCTATCAACTGATCCGATTTCGTATAACACATCCGTAATATCCTTATTCTTGGATATAAAATCCACGTGTATTGAATCCCATTTTTTACGTTGCTGAAATGAGATGATTGACATTCTGACTCGACCCAAGAGACTAAGATTTTATTTTATCAAGTTTCTTGGTACAGTGATTGTTTAGACGAATGATTGAGAGAGGATAAAGCTGGAAAACAATTAGGCTGCATTGTTAGTTATCTGTATTGTCATGAAGAAAATTGTAATGCTTAGGACATCAACTGAAAAACGTAGAACAAAAAGAGAGGATCAGTACAGTATTATATAAACATGCATAATATACTGCATACATACAATGAAAGAGAACATTGCTATCAAAATTTTGTGACAACTTTGTTTTCCCTTTCTTTCACATACTAGTGGCTTTATTTTGCTAAATTCAATTTAATGGTGACATCGCGAAACGGCTAAGGAAATAATGTTTTATGTGTAGGAAAGCTATTTTTTGACGGATTGGTTGCCTGAAGTTGTGTTATAGGAAACAGGGTTGGAAAACATTGAAACGGCTGACTGCAATGATTAGCATTCTTTTTTATTCCATTTGCCGTTTTTGTTACTTGTTGGATAACGTTCTTGTGCAGCTGTCACACACACGCAACTGCTATTTTTTGTTTTTCTTTAAATATTTCGTCTCTCTTTTTTTTTACCTAAACCGTGTGCTTTGTAAATTACTTTGTTACCAATGTCATAGTCATCGCTGCGATGTTTCAGGTTGTCCTACAGAGAAAGTTGTTGTTTGTGATTGCTTTGTTTGTCTGTCTAATTATGTGTGGAATTTCAATATGACACTGGCAAGGAAATAAAACTGGCTCTGGAGAAAGTAAAATTGAATTTGCAAATATTTTTCTTGGCTCCGAAAACTTCACGTAGGTATTCAACATTATAGTATGTAGTAGTCGAGTAACAACTAGTTGTAAAGCTATATAACTTGAGCGCTACTTTTGAGCGCTCAAGTTGCACTTTTGCTTTTATTTCGTTGTCCGCGGACAAGTTTTATTTTGACATTTGGTTTTTACACGGACAAGTTAAACTAGTATTTTTGTATGTTATATGTACATGGCAAGTGGCAATACGCATAGTTGTAATAAATTGTTGTGGAATCATGTCAAATCGGTAGTCTACACCGGCAGCCTTCATGGAGACATGTTTATGGCCAATTCTTGTTATTCGTTTGCCGGCAGTAAAATGTGTACGGGAACGTCGTAAAATGTTGCTTAATGAATTTGTACACAGACGAGTACAACTGCTTCTCATTCAAAGAGCAACACTATAAGTTGTTCTCTTCTGGATATTTTAGCTTCATTTGAATTTTTAACATTAAAGGCAAATGGCTACTTCCTTTTTTTAATTATTTGACTGACGAATTCTTGTGATTTCGTCACACCTGAAAAATTATCAAAACACTCCTAGTACGGTAGTTCTCAAATATGTACAAGTGAAGCTTAATTTACACAATTGCGTAAATATAATACTGTGTTTATGTACAGTAATTATGAAAAAAGAATTAGTAGAATTTTTATTGTTGGGAATGGTTCTACTTTCATGGTATGTGATGTCAATACTATTATTATTGACTAGATATGTTATGTTTCTCTATCTAACGATGTAAAGCATATCTAACATAAAATTTAGTTGCATTGATAAATTACCTGCTTTAGACAACATACTACTACTGTCAGTAATGTTTCATGAAAGGTGTAGAAATTGAAGGAACATTGTTGAAATTATTTATAACGGACTCTGTTATTTTTCTCACATTTTATCCATGATTGATGTAAAGTGTGACAATTATTTAAAGTCTATGGCACGATATGAATTTTCAGCTTTGGCTAGATGTTTTCTTTCAAACTATTAATAATACACAATACACCAATAATGACGCTGAATGAGGCAGATTAATAACTGATATATATGTCAATTAAAATTTATTTGGAATAGCATTTTATTTATTTTATTTTATTTTTATGTCCTTTTAAATATTATTACATTCTCATTTCTCATGTTTCCATCACACCGTACTAAGCCAATATATATGAACTAGTAATGTATCTTATTACTTGAACTATTAACAGATACTTGTATTCATTTGATTGTATACAACGTTTGTCAACAGAATGTATATTAGTATATAGCATTGCAAAAACAAAGAGCAAAACAACTATTGTAGCTTGCGCACCTCCAGAGATTAGTTAGTAGGAATTCACTTTCACTGATGATTAAATCAATTAATTGATTTACTTTAAATCAATAATATACATACAATTAAGACTATTGTACAGATAACTGTCTAAATTATATGTACTTCTGTTTTTCTTAACACATTTAAGTTTACAAATAGACAATAATATAAAGCAAACGGCGTCATATACGCTTTAATAAATTGTTTAGATTTAAATTCAGCCTAAATCGTTTTCCACTAAGGCAATAAAGTGATTTTCAGTAGGTATATTTTATTACAAAGCTGTTTAACTACAAATATATCGAATTGTAAAATTATTACTCCTGAAATTAATGCATAAACATATTTATTGAGTTGTCTCGAGTATGTAAGTGTGGCCAGTGTGGGTAACCAATAATCAACATACTGCACACACTTTTAGCATGGGTATCACGTCGGTTTAATGTCATCTCATCAACTATAAAACGCTAATTCATAAATTATATTTAATTCATAGATTGCTATGTACATCATGATATATCATTATTAACGTTATCTTAAAATAGTAACTAAGCATACTGATTAGTTGCGATTTTGAAATTTTAAGACATGTACCTTATGTATACAGGTGTAAGTTTATTTTGTTTGTAGCATTCAAAGATGTTATCTGACAAAACAGAATTATTTTTTAATATTAGCCCGCCCGAAACATCTACATAATATACCATTAACTGCTTCAGCGTTCACATACGTATCCACAAGTCATCAATACGGGTATCTAAACCTAGCCTAGATTTAATAAACAAATCTGCCGTTACCCTTAGGTGTGTACGTATTAAACTTATAGTCTAGGACTCTACAATTTATACTAATACGTTGACAATTAAGTTGGGTAATATATCTTAACGCTATGCAACATTTGTCTGGAGACTTTGAGAAGCATTCTTTTAGCTACCTTTTGCTTTAACAATGTAGGTATCTATGTCTGTATGTATGTACGTAGGTATTTGTATTTTAGTTGTTAACTGACAAAAGATGACAACAATAAGGGCCACAATAGTTAAAGCATTTTTATTATTTATTATTAATTTACGAGATATTCTCGTCGAGATTTGCAATATATGCGTACAGGTATTTCTAGATTTCGAAGTTTTCGGTTAAGGTACGTCAAGTATAATCGTTAACATTTAAAATCCTTTATTTGTGAAATATTTTGCAACGCATACAGACTTGCAATTTTGTAGCACGGAGAGATAAAATACAGTTTTACACCAGATGGCATCCGTATTTTAATAATCTGAAACATCTGGTATGGTAAATAACAATGTAATAATAATAATTATAATAATAATATTCGTTTTTACAATAATTCGAAATATTTTTGCGATGAAATGTGTTCGAACTTTCTTGGTTTTGTGCGTAACAGTCTCATTAAAAGTGCAAATCAGAGCCATGACTATCCGCCAATGCCAGAGGAGACATGGATACAAAGTCTTCATGAGATGATGTAACCGGGTCAGATTTCATTACTCCAGGATTACTACCAAGAGCTCCACTGCTATTGTTTTCTCTGCCAGCCACGAAATTTTGTAAAGATGGGAATCTCTTTTTGTCGGTTGACGTTAAGGAGGAGATGTGATTAAAGCAGCATGGTTGTGAAATTTCACTCTTTTTTGGCCGAACGAATTTGGATTTTATAGAGGATTTGGAGCTGGTTTTATCTTTCTTTCCTTTGTTCTTTACTTTCGAACCAGAAAGACTGATGTTTGCAAAGTCAGAGGTGAGTTTGTCCACTCGTTGATAAAAGAGCTCGGCACATTCTTCGTCGTCGAAGCTGAGTCCAATGATTTTTGTGTGATCCGTGGACAAGTGCATTGTGTGAAATGTATGAGATCCTTCCATGACCTTGTAGCTGCTTAAATTATCAATAACATCCTTCCACAAGGCAAGACCGGAGCCTAGTTCCGCTAAAACAATTTGAATGCGGCGTTTGTCCCGGGATTTAGTTTCGCCAAGATCCAAAAGCAACACTGGAACACCCGTGTACTTTAGTACCCATTCTCCATCTGATGAAGCAGCAGAGGATGATGACTGACCAGAATATGAACTGTTACTGTGTTGTTGGCTATTTGAAAGGGATGAATTTGGCCTGGAGACAAAATTTGACTTACGCATACAATACAGATTTGCTAAACAGTCTGCAACGAAAATTGAAGTTTTTCGTCCCATAAGGGCATATTCAATTTTCATATGGTCCTTTTCAGAGATTCGAGTAGGAGTTTCAATCCCGCTGTCATTTGCTTCGAGAATGGAGCCCTCATCAGGACTGGAGGAGCTTCTTCCCGTGTTAGGAACTGCATAAGGATCTGGATCGGAAGCGGAACAGGAAGAGGACGTTCCCTGGGAGACAGAGGAGTAGCCTTCGCTACCAGTGCAACTAGAGTCGGAAATTGGACCCGGAATAATAATGCCACTTCCACTACCTCTACTGCTAATGCCCCCAGCGGAAACTTCGCATTCTTCGCCTGCACTGCTACTTGCTCTGTGGTGGTGGTGAAATCCTTCATAGTCAGGTTCTGGAATGATATACTCTCCATCAATATCAATTTCTCCTGTGCCTGTACTAGAAGCACTCACACTGGCTGAACCCGATCTGTGATGTGAACGTCGACTAGAAGGTTCTCCACTACTACAACCAACGCTTCGACTGCTTTTTAAAGTTGCACTTCGATGAACTTTGGAAGACGACGATCCATTATATGATGACAGTGCTTCCTCATATAAACTCCTTCCACCTGCACCCCTTATATTCATTTGACCAAATACCTCACGGACATCCTCATCTTCTTCCTCTTCATCATCATCCTCTACAACCCCATCATCTTCAGGATCTCCTTGTGTTGCTTCCGCCGACGTGTAAAACGAAAACATTTGACTATTACGGTGACTCGCACTCGATTTGTTTGGCAGAAATGGATCGTTTACTTTTATCCTGTACTCGTCAATCGTACTCACTTTGTACGGATTTGGATCATCATGGTAGCGTGACTTGTCTGTGCTTTTCCCACTATTACTGCCATCTCCGCTACCGCCTAACCCATACACCTTAGGTGGTGGAATTGGCTTTTTGTGTTGCATAAATGTTGAAAAATTTGTTTTTGGCATATACGAATTCGCCAGCAAGTTTACATTGCTGGATGCACCACTCAACGCAGAATGATGATTAAATGAGCGGTGATTATTTTCCGGACTTATACCACCGCTACTACCACCACCTTTGGAAAACGTGTCCAGATGCGGGGTGGAGGGAAAGTGTCGAAGAAAGCCCGGTGTTGACGACCCCTCCCTTCGTTCTTCCATCATCAAATGCCGTGCTGACATTCTCCTACCAAAAATACTACGCTGCTACTTCTTCGTTTTCTGCTTTCACATCCAAACCCTCCCTTCGTTCTTCCATCATCAAATGCCGTGCTGACATTCTCCTACCCAAAATACTACGCTGCTACTTCTTCGTTTTCTGCTTTCACATCCAAGCCATCTATCACGTCATATTACCATAAATTATTAGGTCTTATCCCGTCTATCTTTCGTTCTCAATACGAACACTAAAGACACTCACTCACGCAATAACCAAAAACTACTGGCATGCATAAATGCACATTAACTAACTGGTGTGTAAAGTTTACCGTTTATTTTCTTTACAAAAATTTCATTCACTTCGCTTGCTCCTATTCCATTAAATACTTATCTACTCTGCTTATAAACTCAAATCCTCAAGTCACTTTCCACAATATGGTCTTCCGCAACACAAACTCCTGAAGTATTAATACACAATAATAGCTCACAATGCGCCTCCGATTTTCATTTCCTGCGAGAGGCAAAGCGTTTAATATACAGAGCAACAAAGAAAATTGGGAAAAAATCTGCTGCCGAAGAATTTCTTTATCCTTGCCTTATTCTCCTTTCAATATGACGGAAACGGTTGGTTGCGTCTTCTTTTCGTCAATAAAGAAATACTGGTGCACAATTCAACTCTGTAGTTTTTTCCTTATTCGTCTTTTCCTAAAGTTTGGCTATCTTTGGTGAGCTTAGCGCCTTGAACTTCGTCAGTCCTTAACACAGATCACGCACATGCACAAAATCTTTAATTCAGTTGTGTGAAGGAAGTCTACAACATTTTCATGTCAGTTACTCCATATACATTTTTTGTTCAATATTTACACATACATAAGTAACTAATCCAATAAAGTTTACAATGACTGTGTTATTCCTGATAAATTGCTGCTGTTTTTCTTCAATTCAATTAAGCATCACCGTAACACGCTCTGTTTGTCTTTATGGGCACAGAAAAAAATGAAAATATTTTTCTTACTGCCTAATTCATAAATTTACAAAAATGGGAAAAACTCTCTTACAGATGCTCGCACAGCTTGAAGCGCTATACAATATTTGGCTCTTATAAGGCACTTTTCTTACTTTTCTATCAACGATTTATCATGTACAAAATAAATGAGCTCCTTAAAACCCATCAAAATTGAGCGTAAACAGAAAGATGAGCTGCTGCTGTACGGTTCGGTGAGAATGCAAGGTCGAAAGGGTATGGTGATACACAGCGTGTCCTCTTCCCCGTTAGTAGAAGAAACGTTCCGAGCTCCACCCAACGAGATAATGTAAAATGTTCTACCTACTGACTGTGTAGCTTCTCTCGCTCCCGTAAAAAAGAACAAAGACGGAAGCAGCAGCCTGAGCAATCTTTGCAATTTACTGTCTCGGTTAATGAACACTTCTTTTTTCTCAACAACAGGTAGATAAAAATTGAAATGATAACAGCAGAAAAGGTCAAGGTTGTAACCGAATCCAGCCCCAGGAGAGCACTACGGTTGTTTAAAGTTTTGTAGTGTTTTATTTTGTTGAGGTACCTCAACCGATGCGATAAGGCATTCCTGTAGATACAAGAGATTGAACAATAATGAAATCTTCGTATGCAAAATGCCATTCAATTATTTTTAAAATACGCCATTATGCAATGAAAAGCATACGGAAATGAAATTTTAAATATTTTCAATATGTACCGTCTATGCAAGAATGATGAAACCGTGCATCATACACTTTTATAACTTTTTGGTTGGATTGCTGATAATAATAGGCTTCCACCTTCTTTATGCCTTCATATAATGCCACTGTGGCTTTTGTAACGGTGGTACTGCTGCTTGACTCCAATTCTTCTTTTCACTTCACAATCAGAAATCAGAACTCATACATTCGGGTTGTCAGTGTTGTATCACGTCATGTACTGAAGCTTCTTCTCAAATCTGCAAACAAAAAAAGAAAATTATGTTACGTTACACAGAAAAAAAACGAAACGAAAATTGATCATGCGACACGTCGCCACAACGCACTATCTTTCATGTACTCTGCTAATGCTGTACGACGCAATTTTGATCGTTACCCTTATGCGTGTGTGTATGAATTACAAAATATAGCAAACGAAATAGTTGACATAAAAATACGCGGTAGATTAATAGCACTATCATAGTGTGCACTCAGAGTGTTGTTGCGGACGATAACAATAGCAATAAAAAACATTATGCTACGCCCACGATCCAAAAACGGTTTCAGTTATTCGTAACTAAACCAGAGAGAAACATTTATGGCCGAAAAATTATAAAACCATGTTGTAATTTAAATGATCAAGGACAATCTTCCCTATTTTAATGAGCTACCTACTCCACTTGTGGTTCAGTGCTGACATGGGCGACTTTTGTACATGGCATAAAACAATACCACGGTACACTTAATTCATACCAACAAGTGAACGGAAACCATGTTGCTTATTATTATTACAATACTTTAAGACTAACTAGAAAACATTATTGCAGCAACATCAACTACAATATAATCACCACAACACGTACGTCGTTGAATCTGAAAAATGTTCTGTACTTCATAAGCCAGATAACTAACAAGCCATGATATTATCGGTACAAAAAGATTGAAGATACTTATAATGTAATATGTGCACATTTTCTTTTTTTTCGTAAAAACTTCTTCATCGTCACAGGTCACTACTTTTCTTTTTTTAGTGTTGTGTTTAAGAACACGATAAAAATAAAACATTTTTAAAGAGAGCACTTTGCTGCTCCTTATAGTTTTGTTTTAACGGTAAACATGCACTTTTCCGTTTAAATTTCTTTTTCTTAACAAAATCCCCAGCCATGTGTGTGTACAAGCTTGTGCATTTAATCAGGGTATGATATGATGAATGATCATCTTGTTTACCGATCACGTCAAAACATTCCCCTTTAAAAATTAAATTCGTGACCTAGAAAGTATGATATTACTCCTCATCAGCACTATAACTCTTGTAAAATTTAAAAAAGTAGCATTTTCAGTCAAAGTCAAAACTAAAAGAAAGTTGGGAAACAAGGAAATATTTGATAAACTGTGTCTGTGCTATTCTTGTATAAATACTAGGTACTATCTGTGAGTAACTGCCCTTCATTTATTGCACTGACTTTTTATAATTATCAAAATCGGTGTGTTGCTTAAAGCCAATGAACAAACAGATTCGACTCTAGTTTTAATAATATTTAGCAGCTATTTGCAATGTTCTGCTTCCGTAGATTTCAGTGTTGCTCGCGGTAATTTGTTTCATTGGTGAAGATCAATTAGAGGATTAACAGTATTGCCACCAAATCGAACGTGTTCTGCCTCTACGTAATGATGCTAGATTGGCAGTCACAACACTGTGGCGGGACAAGTTGAAGCTGGTAGCAGGACACGAGAAGACAATGAGAAAGGGACATTTTTTTTTACATTAAAACATAGGAATCCAAAATGCAAGAAAAATAAACTGCTATAATTTGCAGCAGTAGAGACGCAGATGAAAAGCTTTGTATTGATATTGATACAAGCTGATTGAATTGTTAAAGACTCGACATTTTGTCATGTCATTTTGACCTGGTATATCGGTATACAAAATTTGTGCTAATTTGGATAAAGGTTAAATTTTGACCATCAAATATCCCCTCGGGGTTGACCAAATTTGAGCTAAATCGGCTGAAGCGTCTGGTCTGTAGAGTGATGACAGACAGACAAACACAGCAAAGTCAATACTAGATGAAAAATCTTTCATTTGCGTAATAACAATACCCTTGCAAAGATTATTAAAGCAGGCATGTTTTTGTCAGTCTTGTCTGTAAAACATTTTATCCGTCTGACTAACTGCTGTCATTAAATACATATATACTACGAAATCGTTCCCCAACAGACTCTGTTGTATACAATACTGATAAAAGTGGACTGTAAATTACAGTCTGTAATCATATAAAATTGCTATAAAATCGTACTAAACTTTGAGGGAATGACGATGTTTAAGATAAAGAGGGGTAACAACATTCAAACCAAAACAAAATTTTGCATGTTTTATTTATTTGGATAAAATTAGTAAGGACATCTCTACAACAGCGACGACGATATGATAGCGTGTCGTGAAATATTAACTTATTATGCACGTTATACTACCAATGTGTCATACAACAGGACAAAGGCGCATTTTATAGCTTTGTTGACGTGTGTAAAATTGGAAGATAAAAAACGACCGAGTTGAAATGAGAAGAAAAATGATGCGACTCCCCTATTCGTAAATAGACTGCTGTCTGATTTAGTATGCAGTTGCAGGGTAATAATTAAGATCTTTTGGGACATGTATTATGAGCAAATAAACGGTTAAATATGAGGTTCAATTTGAACTTCGAAAATTTTCGATTTTGACTACACATATTTTATATCATGTATTAATTGATATAAAATACAAACCTTTTGTAAAGTGTTAACGATCAAAGCTACAATAAAACCGATTTCTCTCTTCTTTTCCTCAAAATTCTGCAGTCACTAACATATTTTAACTTGTACATACACTACGTAAGTAAATTTAAAATGTCAATGTTCATTGTCAAATTGTCCAATATAAACAATACATATGCTGTTGTTCTTCTTAACCGTATAATAGATAAGCTATTTCATAATAACCGAGTACTTATAGGTATACGTTATAAAAAATCACAAAATAGTTTGTTAACTATATAAAAACATAAGCACAATAAAATTATTTATGCTGACACGAAATAATATTTTTCACTAATGTTGAGTCTCAGAATGAAACATCGATCAGCACATCGGCAAAGGCAATATGAACGGTGTCACACGGCAAGGGTGTAAGTTTCCAGACGACCAACTTGACAAGGGCTTAACGCAAATTTGGGCCAGCATGATAAGGGCGCAACGCAGATCTGCACGAAAATGGCCTAAGTCAGTACATGGGGAAAAATATGCAAATGTAAGCATAAGCCTAAAACAGTTATTGCTTCATTCAAGTATGTTCAGCTTTATTTTCAAAGAAAATCTGATAATTAAACATAATTGCAATGTTTTATTGAAAAGTACTTACTGTCACGTTTAAATCGTCATTCGTCATCGTCATTTGATGCATTATGATCACTTTGCTTATTCTGTGAAATTATCATATTTTGACTGAAGCCCTTCCCGTGCATATTTGACAACTTGTGTTAGGCCCTTATCATGTTGGTCGTCTGGAAACTTGCGCCCTTCCAGATTGACACCGTCAGGTGTCGATATTATCCATAAAACCTACTGTTTAAAGCTGAATTGTAGACTAGATTGCAACTTACCGTCAACTTTTTAAAGTAAAACCTGAATGGTACGATGGGTACAACATTAAAAAGTACACCTTCATGAAGAATTTTTGTCTAAATTCATAAAATTTGCAAAAAAATTGATAAAATATGAATGTAAATATGTAAATATGATTTTATGACATTAAAATGCAAAATATGATAAATATGAATTTAAATGTGTGGCTCAAGGTGCTTCTTTTTCTGCGATTCGTTCACATACTGAAGTTTATAAGAATCTATATAAATATATGGAATATGACAAAACCTAACTTCTCGGACCCTAGTAATGATTCATAGATTTTTGTGTCTAACTAAGCGCTGTGCTATAAAATTAGTGCACACTTTTATTATCAGTGGGTTCACTCAGGATGTTTTTAAAACGTCATAATTCATAATGTTCATAATGCTCGTCAATAAATTCAAAAACGATAATGTTAAGTCAGAGGAAAAGTGACATTGAAATTATATTTCAATAAAGGGAAGCTATGTAATTCTAATTAATAGTTATCTATAATGATAAACATGCAAGTGATAGCAGGAACTCCAAAAGTTGTAGCAAGTTATACGGTACCAAGGCATAATATGAATCCCTGCTGTGGGGAAAATGAATTATTTGAAAAAGCAGAGATGAACCTTCCTGCATGCAAGAATCTGAGCAATAAGTTAGCAAAACAGTATGAATGTGACGATGACGAGTGACTTCCCTCTACGTTGTCAATTTACAGTGTAGATGATGATGACACTGATGTGCGGCTTCACAGTGTGATGTCAGGTGGCTGTGGTGAGAACGTGATCGTGTCTAGGACAAATTTAACGAGTGAATCCAACAAAACAGGGGATTAAGACTAGGAGCTAAGACCGACCAGAGTAGGTATTTTATCTACAAAGATAAACTAATTACTTGTACAAAGACGAAGTGGAGGTCAACTTTATTAGGTGGTTTGATAACAGAGAAAAAGACGGTAACTTCAAACCTTTTCGCACACACACAAAGATATGAACTGTTCAGCTTGGCCATGCACATTTTTTACATCTTTCGCATTGTCAACCGTTTCTTTAGGTCTGCAGGTTTTTACTCCTAACACAACACTGATGACCACCTGCGTTCCGCATGTATTCCTATGTCTGCTACTACTTCTACAACAATCGTCACATTTGCAGCTGGCGAAGTAGACACCTTGAGATCAATCAAGTCAAACAGAAAAGAGATTATGCAACTTATGTGGTCATTTAATTTTATTGTCATTGCGTTGTTATAATTATCCCAGATATTAAGTTGATGAGAGAGATGATGCGTGTGGATGAGAAGAAAAAACGTGACAATAATACACTGCGTACGGTGAGTTCACAGAAATGGATGCTGCTAGAGGAAGATCAATCTCTGCAAGAGAGTCGAAATGAAAGCAAAACTTTGCAAGGTGAATTCTGTATTGTGTACTACAGTTACTTTTCCTTTCTATACACAATTTTGAAAGCATCCTTTGATGTTAACAAGCTTGCTACCGGTAATTAAAATTATCTTTAGGACGGGATATAGTATGGTGTTTATTGTAATTAGCTGATTGACAAAAGCAATGAAATTCTGTGTATATTGTCGTTTTCATTGTTTTATTACGAAATACACCCCAACACAGTTTGTTTGTAATTGTTCTCGAGGCATATCGGGAATTTTCTGACGATAATACTGATAATGGTAACGACGACGACGATGATGATGATGATGAAGACGATGACAAAACCAAAATAATAATGTCCTTTCTTGGAAGTTAAAAGCGTTGAAAATAATAGATTGCAACAATGTCATGAGTCTCCTCTGATTACGGATTGTAGAGGTGGTGTGGAGAGGATTTATCGTTCGCTGAGTCTATTTTTGGTTTATATTGTAAAAATTGCCAACTCACTTTACTGCCACCACCATACACACTCATTTGTCACTCTTATTATATTGCAATACACTATATGCCTCCGCCCCCACACGGTTATTTTGTTATCATCGCCATTTTTTTTACTTTACAACGGTTGATGATGGTAGTCTAGCAGACAATAACATGTACACTCACAGCTGTATATAGTGATTTTGCGTAAAATCCTTTCGGTTTCAAAATTCCCTGGTTAACCCAACTTATTTAACCCTTTTTTGCCATCACCCTTTTAAATTGAATAAGCGTCAATTACGTACTATAAAATTTAACGTTACAAAATAACTTGCAATAGTATAAAACCTGACATATTTATTGCTCATGATTAGTGTCACGCTGTTTTACGGTCATACGCTGTTGTACGTAGAACGTAGATATTTTCACTAAAACAATTGCTGCTGATGACAGGTTATTTTTGCGTCTGGAAAATGAAAATACATCAGCAACTGCGGCACAGATCAACCAAAAAACGCTGTGGCTATTTTCCTTTCAACATCAAATTCAATATCAATCCAATTTGCATATTCGATCAAACCGCCATCACATATGTTCGTCGCACTCCCATTTTATGTTTTATATTTCTATAAAAATGGACGTAAGACGTAATACAAATAATAAATACCTACTAAATGTACGTAATGCAAATAAATGGTGGTAAACCGTCACGACTGATCGTGAGCCACTTCCAAATTTTCATTCTGTACTTGATGGTGGCAGCAACATGACAAAATATTTTCCCTTACTTTGTAATTATCTCCCGTAAAATTGGGGCTGACAATGAGGACGAATGATGACAGCAATGTCCCCAAAATATTCAAGTATGATTTTAATATTATAATACTTCGTCTTACCTTTTTTTTAAAAAAAATGCTTGTCGTTATGTCCTACATTGTCATCCCCTCAACAGCGTTTTTCTTTCACGTAATTAACAACGGCAAAAGCCACAAAGAAGATTCACTTGTCATTGTCACCTTGATCTACTGACCGACCACTACCAAACATTTGCCTCTTATGAAATGGTTCCCATTTTCTATAAAATTATTGAATATATTGAACAAAACAATTGCTAAAAGTTCCTTTTCCATTATTCCCCCCACACGAGGTCGACGTCAATGACTGAGAATGTCAACTGCTGACTGTCATAATTTTAGTGACATTTTATTGTTGGTGCACACACGCTGCCATTAACGTACTCAATGTGCGTGGCTCTGCTCAACTCACTGCAACATATCCATCTGCAGTAGACCAAAAATTCGTCCTTTTTGTAAAACAACCAATAAATCACTTTAGATAGTATATTATGGATACAATTGGCCAATGATGACTGTTATCACTCATGACTAATAAACTCATTTTAACAAGTTACGCAACAGCCTATAGCAGAAAAACAAAGCCGTTGATGCCAGGAGTTTCCGCCTCTATATACTGCTATTTATCAGATTGTCATTAAAATGCTTTTGGACATGTGCAAACATGCTATGCACTCAAGTAGTTGGGCAACAACGGTCATCTCACTGGCAATATGTTTTTTTATTCCGCGTTGTGATAAAATAAACTAAACCCATGATTGCAACTTACAACCACACTGACTGCCTACTTCTGTCTACTTCACTTTCTACAACGATACATCCAGTGAGTGATATCAAAGAACCGGTCAACAGTCAACAATTGACAATTTAAAAATTATCATAGAATAAAGAGGCCCATCAGCGATTAAGTACACATTTTGTTTACCTAAAAAAGTGAACATCCAATGTTGGCGAAACAAACGGTAACGATGATGTTACAAGTTTTACATGAACTAGCCTCCCACACCATAACAGACTAAAAATCTCTACTCTCTTCCCACGTACAAACGCTGACATCATTGAAATATGCAGAAAGAACTACTCTTTATGACGTTATTATTACAAACCTTGAGGGTCTAACCTAATTGATGTTGCACTCAGCATAAACAAGCGAAAAATTGATTATTTCCCATTTTCTGGCATTTAGCTAGACAAATATTGACTTTTCTTGGTTAGGAGTGGTGTCCGAGCCGAGAAAAAGTGGAACAAGAGATAAAAAAAATACATAGAATAGTATTATGCACAAAAGTGGTGTTTTACGAGCAAATCATGGTGACTGAGATAATACAAAGTCCTTGCACAACATAATTACTAGCGTCGAGGTAAAATTGCAAAAATTGTGAACGAAGCCTTTGCTACTATCTACCATGCAAAGATGCATACAGAAAGCACTGTAACTTTTTTTTTACTTTTCACACATCACTTACTACTGTGATTAGAGACGATTTGAACGAAATTGGGCTAGATCCACGGTGAGCACAATTCAAACTTCCATTTTCGCAAACTTTTCCAAAAACAAAGTAAAAACACAATATATTTAAGACAATCGATTGTTTATTTTGGCAGCACAACAGCGGACAATCAATGTTTTTGGAAACGTTACTCACCACAACCACTCACGAACGTCAACAAACAGCAATTTGCCATTTAAAAATGTACAGATAGTACGTGCCCATTATTATCGAATGTTATTTCAAATAGAAAAAAAACTGAGCTTAATTTATTACTCTTTCTTTGAGAGAGAGAGAGAGAGAGAGAGAGAGAGAGAAGAGGAATTGGTTGTACAATTGTGCATGAAATGAAACACACAACACAATGGATTGAATGTCACAAATCTCTCACAATGAGTTCATGTAACTAGGTAATTCCATGAAAAAGGAATTCATGAATGAACCATTCTGTGCTGTATTGAATTTAATACATGTAGTAATAAGAATACTGAAACTTCTTTGGACAGCGTCACAAAGTCAACTCGAAAAGAAGCACACGTAGACAAACGTTGTTGCTCTGGAGAACTGGATAGAACAAAAAGAGACACATAACAGTATTCAGTATAAAACTGCACTGTTCGAAGTAGGTCCACCTTTTTTTATTGGGCTGATTACTGAGATCATTCTCTAGCTCAAAACGAATGAAGAGTAACAAAAACTCCAAGTGAGTCAGGTCACGTAGAAATAGTAAAATGTTCCTATTAGCAATTAAGAAAATATGTTTGCCTACTCTTCTTTCTTTAATGAAGCTTTTCATATACATTTGTACTCCTGTATATAATTTCCATCATGTCACCAACATGTGCACGACACTCTTGCTCACAGTCCGCATCGCACTCATGGAGAATTCGAAATGACAGCACTACTAGGAGCAAGATCAGAAAATTCTCTGAATAGGCTATAAAATGTAATGACTGACGACTGACGGCATTCAACTCTCGACGATGATAATCGTGTACTAAATAGTAGTAATACACACTACAAGCGAGCAACTAATCCTTCTGCGCACCTATTACTGATACAACACGAGTATGTCATGAAAACAACATGTTTGCATATTAAGAAGAAGAGATGGGACACGAATGAGCTGATAAGTGTGTAAAGTTTAAGGATAGGAGGACGGCGGCAATGATGATTCATCCGCGACTATCGTCATCATCATCACCATATCATCGCATCACTGCTCAAAAAACAACAGCCCTACCAACGCTATCCAAACCAACTATTAATGAGCATAAATATGTGTACATTATCCTTTTCTTTTTCTTCTAGCATTTTACCTCGTACACGCATGCGATTAGGTTAAAAGTAAAAATTGAAAATAAAACATGTATCATCCAAAATAATCCATAATAATAATAAAATACGTGTATAAGAACACCAGCACTCCTTTAATCCCAAAACTTTATGTTCTCCATTTATGAGCATAATGGTACTATTGGAATGTATTCACGGCGGGGACGAAGAAAAGCTGTGGTACATACCTATACGTTCTCACACACACACACACACACAAATGTACTTTAAACTGCAACAACTTGAAGGATTTGTTTGTCAAGAAGAAAGGTTGAAGGTTTTCAGTTTCACACACTGACAGCTTTTATTATCGGTTTTTAGCGTAAAAAATGGGAACCTTAATCTTTATGACTAACTATTCAATAACAACACACACATGCACAAACACCAAAACTTTTAATAATAGCGTACAGAGATAATAATAGGCATTACGGTTTTCTGACTACTCAACAAAACTCCAGGAATGCAATGCGACAAATTAATGCTTTGTTTTTCACGATGCTGAGTATGTCTTGAGTGGGAAGTAAGTGCTACACAGTATAAATAGTAGATATTTATGATGAGCTGGTTGTCTAGTTTGTAGTGATGGATCAGCAAAATTATGATAATGTAGAAATTTATTAATTTCTCCTTTCAAAACGGAGCAAGTTGATGACTACTTTTGTGTATGCAGAGTGCCCCAAGTTTTAAGATTGTTATGTAAACAGAAGGTTTTATATTACCGGTAGAGACAAGAATGACTTGTTTTCGTCTTCAATCGTACCAGACAGTTAAAACTAAGAGATTAATTATTTCCTAATGACGTTACATTACAGAGCCCCGGCTTAATATCATGTTCCTTCCCTATTGAATCATCTATGCGTGTGCATTGTTCTGGAGAGCTAGTAAATATTCCTGTGTGCAACGATGACAACGTTCGGGACTGTAGTAACAACCAAACCAACAACCATGCTACACTGAAATCACTGAAATGCGTTTTACTGTGTCCCAGCATTGAAGAGACAATCTTTCTGTTGCTGTATTTAAATAAGAAAATTATAATTGATTTTTACTTAAACTGAATGTACCAGTGAAGGACTTGTTCCACACACATGATAACTGGATGTGTTGATCCATTAGGGTGTTCAACTATTTATCATAGTAAGGCATTTAAGTTTGAAAATGCACGCATTTGTTCCTGACGTGCGAGTGATCAATGTACGAACATACTTAACAACCATTTATGCTCCTCTCCGATTCATTTCCGATAACATTGTACACACAACAAAGATAATATTTTTATCACCAAACCACACACCACATTGAGTCTAGATTCTAGATGCTAGATTTTTATCAGGAAACTTTTTCTCTTTTTTTGGCAACTGGCCACAAAACAAGACACTGTACGTTAATACGTTTACGTTTATCACACAACAGCTAGCTAGAGGCTAGGGAAGGACTTCACTTACCGATTATTTTATTGGATTTATAGTTTACACTGATTTCAATTCCAACTGTTTATTGTATTCAGGACAATGTCAAAATGTATGCGTAAAACTCGAAGTATCACGTCTGAAAAGTGGCTGTGATTCCCCAAATTGAATGTTTCGTGTGGTCGGCACAATTTTTCCAACAGCATTGCACTTGTGACTTGGTTGCTCAGCAAAGGACACCAAATAATTTAACTACACCAACGCAACCTTTGAAATACGCCTGCACTTTAATCTGCTCACCATTAAATTTGGAAATTTACAAACAAAAAAAAATTCTTACAACTTTTGCAGATCATCATGGCAGATACCATGAAACACTCTATTATTCCTACAAAGGCGGCTATATATTGTCGTGATATTAAGTTGAAGCTCGTCGAAAACGTTAACGACCGCCTGCCTAATCTGACTGTAAACAAAAGATTTGACTAATACTAGCTCTAGGATGAGTAATCAAAGAGAGAAAACGTGAATAAAACAAAATTATCTTACCTTGAAAATATTTGTACCAAGATAAGTTTAAACTCCTACAAAACGTATGCACTGCACACTAACGAGGAATTGCCCCATTTAATAATCAACAGTACAGTACATTTAAATGCAGTTTCAAATGCAACGCTTCTGAAGCATTTTCATTCTCATTTCACTAGATACGTTACTCGTCTTCTGACTCGAATGTTCTCAGCAAAACATGAACATATGTAATGTAACAATGAATTTGCAACTACTAGAAACTCGCTCATTCGAGAGTATTACTAATGCTTGCCCGTGAGTAAACTCTACAACCACTACTGCAAGGGAATATAACAAGTGATCGTAGTAATAATGCAATATTAACAATTATGCATTAACGATCACTACTATCAGCATAAAAATTTTATGCTACAGAAAAATAAAACTACTGCTCTTGATCACTGCTGAGAATTCAAAGTTAGCAGTTTATATCCGTGCACGTATAAGTTAAAAATATATGAATACAATTACTTAAACACAAAACTATATACGCACAACGCCTACATCTACAACAACCACTAGCCTACACTATTAATAATATAATAATAATGTACTTGTTGCCGTATATATTACGTATGTACGTATGCGTACGACCACAGTAACAAACTAAAAAGCTCTCAGTTGGAATGCAGTAATGGGATATAAAAACATCAGCGAAAATAATAATGTTATAATAAAAAATGTGTTCGTCATCATCAAAGTGCATAGAGTGCACTGACTATCCTTCCACCCGCACTCATATTACCAAGTTCCTGTGTGTGTGAGCTGCCTCTTCAACTGTTTTCTATTCATCCTCTCAAAGTTTCTGCATTGTTGTATATTATACCTACTCTAATCCATTTTTTTCTTTTAAAAAAGAGCATTGCAACTCAAAACAATAACAGACTACAAGAATATTAAATACACCATTATTCTGCTGATTTTCTTCCCATCATTTACCAACCAGGTTACACCGCTAGAATGCAGGTACATACAGATGTACGTACCTACTTTATTATTACGTAGCAACAACGCTGCACCGTTGTTGAAATTGGCTATACATGCCACTATGCAAACACAACAAAGACTAAACTGGCGTTTTTAAACAGTTCCACTCCACCATTACCCATCATCGTTGTCAGAAGGTATTTATTGTAAACACAGGGATGGATATTTAACTGAAGTTCATCAAGACTTTCAGGAAAAATCGACGACATTCATATAATAATATCACTGTCTCGTATTTGGTCGTTTATATAAAAAATAGCATATCGTAATAAGACCACCAGCATAAATACAATTTGCTGGTGGTACCCTTAATTAAATATTTGTATTGGCAGTTGTCTTTAATTAAAGCAAGAAGAGAAAGATATTTAAAAGCTCTCAGCAATGCATGTACTCACATGTACCTATCTACATGTTTCTGCTGATGTTACATGAGTTGTAACTGAAATTCAAAACAAGATCATCGTACTTATAAAACGCATTTTGTTTATAGTCACTAATCCTCGCACAATTTATAAGATACGAAGAGTAATAAACTTAAGTACTTATTTTCCTTTGTTCTTTTGCTGTCGCTCTCTTCCTTTCACGAGAGTTTTACTACTTCAATTTAAGAAAACTGAAACGAGTTCCTCCAAGTACGCCTTTACAAGTGTGTCCGTACTGGTACTTTGCTTGCGCAAAAAATACCTTCACACTGCACTTTTATTACCTCATTTACTACCTATTTTTTGATACCTTTCGCTCTTATCAAATGTACTGGTGTAAATACACGACAGCACTTATTTCAAATAAACGACTGCGACCAAGAACATACACGTTGTGAAATTATTGTCCAATATAATGCAGCGCATTTTTGTTGCCGTCCTCCCACGATCAAGTACGTTCTAGGTTTCTAAGCGTCTTCTTCAAGAGTAGTTATCGACAGGCATTCATTATTAAATTTACGGGGTTGTCAAAAATAAATTTTCGACCAAACACTTCACCCACGCAGTGTGTTGCAGTAATCTGAACGGAAATTCATTTTGGAAAAAATGTACAAACTTTTAAGAAAGCAGAAATTTCCATATTTCCCGCTAATAATAGTTTCTTTGTTGATCCTATTATTACGTCTGCTGTATACATTATTGTAGTATACAATACAGGTATTCAACGTCAAAGATGAAGGCGCTTTTTCAGTCTTCGACAAAATTACCAGGGATGATGATAATGATACATTTAGTTTTTAAAATAGACATATGTCTTGTTTGTTCATAAGGCTTGAACTCACAAGTCAAAACTAGCCATAAATTTGAGTAAATAGATCTTATGTGATCGAGAGGGAAAATGGGTGGTTGCTTAGGCAAAGAAAGTCCATTAAAATGGAAATGGTCGAAAGGATTGGCGACAGCGTGATTGAGAAGAGATGATGACGACACTCAAGACTCAAGCAAAAACTACAAAAAGTCTATGAACTTACAGGAATGCACAAGTGACTGACTAGTTATCTGCCTTACCCAATCTCTCACTCACAGCCATCTTCTTCAAAACAAATTATAGTAAGCACGCATTACCCAGCGTATTAACTGCCATAGAACACATGTTTCTTTTAAACATAAAAAAATAATTGAGGCACATCCGCAATTAAAAACACATTTTCATTTGAAAAATATTTTTTGTAAGTAAATGTCTACGAATTGGAAGAAAAAAGTTATGCTTGATTTTTATTGGCAATTTCAGTTAATTACTAGTCTCTCGTTATAAATCAACGTTAACAAAATAGCAGCGTACCTATGTCACCAGTTACCATCACGGCACGATTTTTCTATTCTTTTAAGTCAACCAGTTGTAGCTTGTAGGCATTTACGCCACTGTTGTATCAACCTTTGTCGCCCACCCAAATGGTGGTAAAATGCTTGGGATAAATTATTCATTAGGAGTCATACAATCAGAACGGCAGTGTATGGCGCACAGTTCCTCGTTAGAAACAAGGAATCTTCATTTGTCATTTGTAAAAAGCGTGAAAGGAAAGAGAGCAACCGTTGGTGACTTTGTGTGATGCGCAATCACAACAATGCAATCCTTCTCTTTAACACAAATAGCAACAATGCGTTTCATGCTTGCAACTTGCATGTGAATTTTAAAATGTTAAACCTAACATAGGAAACATAATGTAGAAATTCAGCTGCATTTTCAAAGAGGAAGACATACTTGTCAAGGAAATGGAGCATTCCACAAGTAGCAATAAGTTGGGATACCTGTGTACGTTCGTGAGTGGGAGCAGCCGCAGACGCTCGTTCTTATAGTGTCTACTTTTAGCTGAGCTGCCTGAGCTGCTATCACTCTTAACTCCTTACGATCAGAAAGGAAAAATGTAAGGGGAGCATGAAGAGTGAACTTGAAAAAGTTTTTCTTGTCAATTGATAACAGCACGGAGTTGCATTCAAAACCTGATAGTATGGTTCTCTACTAACAAAATAAATGTCATTGCCGGTGGCAAACTTTTGCTGTGAATTACATATTACTGTGAGGGTTATGCCGATTGCACTTGCTTAACTACATACCTATACATTATTACACATAATGAAATGGCACCACCGTCAACTACAAGAAAGTAAATTTGAATTGTTGTTTTGTTTTACACTTATCTGCAAAAAATGGTTTCATTGTTCGCAAGAATATGCCCGTATAATGTAGAACACATTGTTTGCAATTCAAAAAATGTGTGGTAAGCAGTGCCCCGTTGTGAGTTTTTAGTGGAGGGAAGAAGGAAGTTCACAGTTACGTACCCTTTTAAACTTACAGAAAATAAAATTGCAATAACTTTCCGGATGATGCTTCTCGGCATAATGAAAAATAAAACCAGTAAGTAAATAGCTATGAACTGTAGCCGCATAGTAGATAGTGGTAGAACTTTACGTGAATTTAAGAATGACGACCAAGGGAAAAGAAAAGGATTCGAGTATAATATAGCAACAGTGATCACAAAAGTAGTTACCATTCGCAAGTTTTTCTTTCTAACAAATTCTTGAATGGTCATCGAAGCTTAAATAATGAAACCGGTTGTACGCTCTGGTTGCGCCCCCGCAACAACTACAAACTACACTTCTACTATAATGCATTAACCGATTATAACTAAAGGAATACATAGAATTATTAGAATTGCGAAAAAATTGTAAGCCAGGTAAGCCGTCAGTTCTCTCACCTGTTTCAGTCTGGACATTTGTAAACAAGTGCGTCTCGTAACGCGCTGTAAAGAAAATTTACTTAATTCGTTGTGAAAACTTGAGCTGCACGTAGAGACCATTGTGCATTTAACGAGGAATATGTGTGCTCGTGCCGTAGGGCGAGCGGAAGTGAGCATAAAATCAAAATTATTTTCGCGCAGTGGTGGCTTCATAATGCACAACACACAACATAAATTTATTGTTAACTTTCAAGTGTGCTTTCGTATGCGTAGTTAAAATGCTCTGCGGGACACTTTTGTAATGCAACGATAAATAGTGTGCTACCCACGTTGATAAAATTGGTTAGAGGGAGGCCACCAGTTGTCCTCTGGCAACTAAAATGTGCAAAAATAATATTTCATAATGGTAACTGCTATTACTGGTATTATTACATTATACGCTACCATTACTGATGATAATTACGATTATTTGCAAAAAATGTGACTGTCCCCTATCTACCTATCGTTTCTCTCCCATTGTCAGTCTGGGACAAAATAATCACGATTATAATTCCTATGCCAAAAAATAATTACTACTTGCTGGCTCCTACTTTGGACTCTATCCTAATCTTTGTCGTTGTCACTTTTTGACGCAAAACAAGAAGTTTTGGCTTCTTGTGGCTATCATAAGGCCGCAGTCATTTTTACCATTTGTGTTGTGAAACACATGAAACATGCAGACACTACACTTAGAAATAATATTGCTTCATGGTATTGACAAATTAAAGAAAATTTCAGAACTACGGAGGGGTGAAGTGTTGTATTATTGTACTGTACATTTATTTTGTTTCTTTTGAGAACCTCAAGAAGCAACATTACAATTGATCAAGTGGAGCGTTAATGATAATGGCACTGAAGAAGGGAAAATGACACACGTTTTCGTAACCCAACAAAACATCATGTAAATCATTAATCAAATTATGAGAAAAATATCATTGGACACGGACGTGCTTAGTTAGCTCATCATCGCATTTCCGAAAAATAATGAGAACCATTAAGTTAGGATTAAGAAAAATATAATTATTAATAACAAACTCGAATCATAGGTATTTTTTTTGCTCTCAGTTATATTTATAAGGTTTTGTTACTGTGTGTCTCTCTGACAGAAATTGCTAATTGAACAGCGATGTCGTGGACAGCATTAGAGTTCGAGTAAGAGCGTTTTTTATCAATGTATGACTATAATAAAGACTACTTACATGAAACACAGGGGGCGCTTCGTGGGGGCTTAAAACTAGATTTGTACGTACAAGTGCGAGTATAAAAAATGCATAATTTGGCAACGCAACGATTAGTCGTTGGTGCAACGTACCGAAATGGACTCCAAGAATTTAACTTGACCTTGTGATTCAAAATAATTTCCGTCCAAGTTCCAAATGTACACATTACAATTTTCATTTAAAATTGTTTTCTCAACTACATTCTACACTTGTAGTTCATGACGGGTTGACACGCAACAAGTTTGACATGCTTCTACACCTTATAAGTTACATTATATTCACTCACTCCACTCACTACCGTATCATAACGAAAAATACATTAATTATTATTGCTATAAGCCAAGAACCCACGTAGAACTTTGCTGTAAAACAGCTAACAATAAATATATCAAGTCGTTTACAAAAATAGTTGTATCTCACATCTCATCTAGCAGAACAACAATATGAGGGAAAAGCAAATTATATGACGGTTTTACCAATGCCTACGATAACGATGACAGAGACACTAACCAGACAAATATAATATGTCTGAATAGTTATGAGTTTACAAATTTGGTGACAATATTGCCGTATTTCTTTCTGCACCCACTCTATGTAGCGAAGTAGCCAACAGTCAAAAAATCTCTTGTCATAAAAGCTGTATGTACCACACCACCAAAGCGCACATGTACGTCTGTTTAAAGTGACCACCTCATTTTCTTATACGTGTCTTACCTTCAGTTACTATCTTCAAATTTTTGTCTCGTTTTTTTGGGGAAAGTTAGAAAAGCAATCAACATTTTAGTATGACACAACAAAATGAATTCTAATGCATTCACGCATATAACAAAGTGACAAATTTATATAAAAGAATGTAGCATCTATCTACCTACCTACATGCTTCATACCATAATTAACACACCGCATTATTGTAAAAACGAAATTAGTGAAAAGTCCAAGGTGGCTAGAGACGGCGCATGCAAGTTTAACTGACACCATACCGTCTCCACGCATATGGGCATGACAATTGACAATGTACAAACAAAACGCGAGACACTGACAAAGTTAGGTAGCTAATGGTCTAGAGAAGAGTGATAAGATAGCAACACAAGGATAAACTGTATTTTGACATATTTTTTTCATATTCTACTTTTTCCATAAAAATATATCTTTTCTGTATACTATATCCCCATACACGCCACTATTACACATTTAAAAAAATCAAACCTAATTTTATCAACTTTATTCGGTGTGTAGTCAGTACATACTTAAAGAAAAGCGTAGAATGATACATTGAAAAAAGTTATGATGATGTGACATTTAATGGCTTACAGGGGTGAAACGATGTTAAAAAAGTACGCTATATCTCGTCGTTGTTTAATGGGCTGTATACAAAAAAACAGAGTAATTTTTGACATGTTTACGGCCGCATACATGCACGGTGACAACAGCGTCATTAGTCATTACTCAGGTGTTTGTTTTCTAAGATGGTGGGAGAAAAAGTAAAGTAAACGCTGCTAAAACTGTGGAATGCAGGTGGTGCTGCTTGTGTGTGAACTAGGCTAGAAGAAAAGGGAAGAAAAAGGAACAAACTATAAAAAAATGACTGTCAATGCCTCCACTACTCCTGTTGCTCCTCCCTTTGTTTGTGTATTGTCTGAATCCCTTTCTTCTCACAATATTTTTCTCGACTCGGTGTGAACATAAATGTGAATACAATGAATGTTGTGACAACACTAATGGTCATAAGTTATAAGTATATAAGACGACAAAGGCGTCATCATTCGTTGCTGACATGGTAAATATATTAAAATCACCAGTTTTGCACATTTATAACGACAATAACAACATAAGTCAGCAAAAATGCGCAAGTAAAATTAATTTCGTGCTTAGTTATAGTTACGATAAACGTAGGTAAGGTTTACAAACTTGTGACACGTAAAACGTTTCTTGTCCTGTTAGAGAAATGCACTATGTATGTATGATGTCGACACATTGTATGTAACCAACTGTAAGTTGCTGGCAAGAAACTAATGCAAAAACTGAACTGTTTAGCTTTTTGTCACAAGATCCTAATTAAGCTCTTTATTTTCTCGGCGACGGAATGACCAAACAAACAGATGAGTTACTAATAAGTTTTTTTTGTCTTGATGAGCAATCATTGCATCGTTCGTGACAATATACTGCACTTCATGAAGTAGATATATTTAACAGAAAAAATGTCTTTAATTTTTGTGGGAGCATGTAAATACGGATAAGGTCGGCTGGACTGAATGGCATCACTTTAATCAGGACATGTGCCGATAGCCGGACTATTGACAATGTTAACAAGAGATTAGCATAATTCATGTATCGTCATCACCATAATTATCCTGAATGCAGTACTGTAGTGGGAATGGATGAATGTAAACTGCACGGTTGTGTTTCATTGTTAGCAAACATTTTTCACTTGACTCTGTAATTAGTCCTTCATCCAGACAATATCAAGAAGTTAAATTCATCCAAGATGACGACTTCATAAAATACTCTTCATGAATCAGTCACATAAGTCAGATTAATTCCCGACAGCCAAGGTATATTCATCCACAACAAAACATATCTAATATCGTTTACCGAGCTCAGTTCATAGTAAGCATGTTACATTTCCTTCGTGAACATCATCGTTTTAAAGCTAACGCCTAAAATAAGGCTACAATTTACTCGTTAAGTATGTAATGCACGTAATTAGGCCTAATTGCAGCAATGCTAAAAATACAAATATCCCACACATCGACACAGTACTCAGAGAATAGGAAAAAAACTACACGTACGTCTTTAATGGATTCAATGAAATATGAAACGTGACAATGCATTATACTGCTCCACTGTCTTGCTGATGGTGGCAATAGTAATAACTGCGTGATAATTCCCAGGCTACTGTTGTTTTCTAAATCTGCAGCCACCGGGAGTTGTTTAGATTTTTACTTTTCACGCGTTCATAAAAGTCAGTCAGTCAGCACAACAGACGTCCGTAGTTACACGCTGAAGTATTTACCAGAGTGTTTAATGCTGGTAATGATGATGATGATGGTGGCGTGATAATGGAGTGATATGAAATATGAAACATCATATTATTATGCTTGAACTGATGTTGATAATGATGCTGATGGGAATCAGCATTACATACGTTCACCACATAAAAGTGCAAGCAGAGGATGTGCTCGAGATGATGCATGACATTAAAAATGCAGTAGCAGCATACGTAGTGGTAGACAGAAGTGTGTGTACTGTTTTCTTCTTAGTGGAGGGTTCAATAATTACTAAATTGAATATCATCATCATCATTATATTCATCCCCCGTCATCCCGTTCCTCTCATATTGCCTCTTTTCTTTCATGACAGCTAAATTTATTGTTGAACTAATTACTCAGTAGAGAAAGAGAGTGTGCAAGAGCGTTCATAGAAATATTTCAAAGCAATAACCCAACCACATGAGCAAATACTTATATAAATTCTTATGGTGGATAATTTGCTGTATCATCATTTGTCATATTATATACATACCTGCTTGAGTAAATTCACACTGTTCGTCGTCTTTTTTAAATTTATATATCCTCACAGTAATACCAATACATGATCAAAACTCTCTTACTGTTAAGAGTGATAAAAGAAACGTATTATGCTTCTTGAAAATACTGTAATTTAGAATGTGTGTTGCATGAGTACTCAAGTGATAGATTTTACGATCAACAAAAAGTAGACGGGCTGTAATGTAGCAATAAATAGCGGTGATGCAGATTGCCAAGAGGTGGTTCAGTGAGAGGGCTATCGTACTCACAAACAACTAGAAAATGATCGCTCATTTTATTGTCTATTTGGCGGTTAGTTGCTCAAGTCGCTAAGGCATGCGAATCGAGATGAGCACAATAACAGCTTGATTAATTAATAATAACAATAACAATAGTAATATCATAACATCTAATATGCACTGCCAGTGCAGTGCCACATGTAAATACGCAAGACTTCATCCGTTTTTTATGAATGACAACGAAGATGATGGCACACACGAGCTAAGCCTGAATGAACGAGTCCCGCCTACTGGTACTTACTTAATTATCTTTAACACTGATTAGATGAAAATGATAAACACCACCACTATCTTCATCAACGTCCTAATAGTCTTGTTACTCTTCAGTGGGCTTGACTCGACTCTTATTTCCTCTTCTTGACTAATAAAATGTGATCAACAGCAGTTATATGATGGCGACACGGTCAACGGTGCGTACATAATGGTTTTTCAGTTTCCATTTCATGCATGCCCTCCTCTTTCCTTTCTAATTATCAGACAGAGGAAAATGACCCGTTTCTCGTGCAACAGATTCGAGTAGACTTATTTATTGTACCTCTGCAGATACGTTTTAGAATAATGCCATCATTAAAATGCGTTTTGTTTTGGTACCTTAATTTTGGTTGCCTCATTTGTCATTTCCTGTCCTTTTAACTGTACATGAATATCTATAACCAGTGACCACATATTACATGCATTGATTAAATATTATGTTTGTAGTTGATGCATTGTAAGCGGTTGCAAAAAATCAATGTAGCAAGTGGGAACTCCAACATTTCTTCCTTTAGACGTAAAACAACTAAACAACTACATGACAATGCAATAATATGACATCTTCCTTTGGTGTGAAACTCCACAACAGTAAAAATTTCGTCACGTAGTAAAGTTGTAAATTTCTAATACTATTCGTTTTCTCATCATTTTGATGTGTAAAGCATAGTCTGGTTTTCTACAATGCAATATTAATTAATAACGGCACTGATGCTAACAATATTTTGCTTTCAGCGACCAAGCATCCTTAGTCCTTAGAAATGTTTAACAACTACTCTCATTACCAGCTACTTAAACTACTTTTATGTCACAGGTGGGAAAAGTAGAACAGGTCTTCCCCTGAAAACGGCAAATCGTCGTTACACGTACGGCTTTTTGAGAACATGCAGGAATTTGAAAATGGGAGTCGCTTCGTCAACACCACCGCAACCGCAAACAAAGAAAAGAGATGAAGAAGACATGCGTCTTGTTACAATTATCGTACCACTATTTACCCGGCATTACCGCATTTAGTTTATGTTTTAGTGCAATCACATTCCTTTTAAAAAAGTTTACAATAAAATTCCATTTTCGACGCTACTCCTCACATCAACAAGTTTGCTTGTTTTGCATTTATTTTGCATACTATGACTATTATTAGATTTCGTATTCACATTACCCATGCCCTTCTATGGAAGTGTAAACAAAAAGGCAAACTATTATATGCACTTAAACATACTTATGGCGCGTTATCAAGAAACTGCCTCTTACCATATTTATGATGAAGCGTGACAGTAGCAAAAAGATGACTTATTCTTATTGTATAAGTGACTAGGCTATGTAATTTAGAGCAATGTACAGCACATAACGATAATCCTTTGAATTTTTTTGTAAAAAATAGTCACAAATTTTTCGTAACATTTGGTTCAGCACGTTCTTGTTGTCCCCCGTCATTGTAATCAACAGCCTAATTGTGTAACGTGTACCAAAGCAAAAAACAGCAAAATAAATGTTAAACGTAACATACTTTTTAAGCTTACCTGAAGCAAAAAATGATATTAAACGGAGTTCTGCAATTCAATGCCTTTGCTGTGTGGTTGTGGCACAATTCACAATTACGAATGATTGTATCCTCCTCAAAACAAAAATGAAATCATTTCTCTTAAAAACAAGAGAAGAGATTAATGTTGTTACGAGAGTCCAAAATGAAGATGCAAAATGGTGGTGGCGAAATTTGTAATTCTGTCTGGTCTTTTTAAATAATGGATGTCAACACGAACGAATTGGTAGAATCAGATGAGAATTCTGCAATAGAAAAACAATCAATAAAAAATTATGAGTTTTAGTTACATTGGCAAATCAATGACAATCCTTCAATTTATTGTTTTTAATAAGTTATGAAAAGGGGAGGAACTACCACAGCACGCGCGCTTGCATTCATAATAATATGAACACATGAGCACACAGAAACGTACATAACAGGACACTGTGGACACACTATCATCACCATTAATATATCTACACTTTATCGCATGCGGTTTTTTCTAGATGCATTTATTACTATAATTAACAGATAAACTGATACTGCCAAGGTATCTGGTTTAATTTCATGAATAAATGGCGAACATGAAAGAATTCGTACAAAATGCAATGCACTATCTCGCATTGTATTTTTGTTGTACCGATCAGAATACCAGTTCTCGCAAAGAGGACACACCAGTTGCCAGTGAGAATTTTTGTGCTGATAAATGACAAGGATAAATCTGAATTAAAGAAGGGTCATTAGGTCAAAAGTTATATCACTTCGTCATCACCACCCCCACCAGTCTTCTCAGTTTGCACAAAAAGACAGATTAGTATGCGAGAATGGGTGATGTATTCCTCTTTACTCCATTAATTGCTTCATATATTGTCAATTTTGTCATCAGTTTTGAATGGAGCAGATCTAAGTTTTCAATAAAGTGCACATCGTGATCGTGAGAAAATTAATAAGGAAAAAATTTTCTATGGCCATAACGTTGATGATACGTGGTATGTTTCAAAAGAAGTGAATCACTTTTTTTAACGTTTATCTAGTCGCAAGATTTCATGCGAACGGTAAGGTGAAACTTACATTATCATTTATCAGATAGAGGTGACTGTGGGCTTTCTATTGATATGTTTTTAAGCTCTAAGATGGATCTAATGAAGATTGCCGGGCAAAATTGTCAACCCCTAAATTTACGTTTTTGAAGAGCAACTTCAATTGCTTAAGTTTTCTCAGGCATTTCTAAATTTCCATTGATAGATCACTGCCGCTAGACGAGAGCCACCCACTGTTGAGAATGTCCATGATCAATTCTATCTTGGAATATACCAATCTGCTTCTATATGGTCGCTCAGGACAAGGAAACGTTATTAAATATAGGTAAAAAGTAGGAAAATTTTCAAAGGAAATAACGTGTGAAAATCAAGGTTTCAAAATCGGGACTTAGACATACATCACTTGGTGCATGTCAACACTTGAGTAGCATATCGTTAGAAAGCCCAAAGTCTTCTCAATCGAAATATATGCACTTCAGCTGCTGTATCAAATAGCATGAAGAGATAAACGCCATCAAAAGTGATTCACTTCTTTTGAAACATACCACGTAGCTGTAGGTGGAATAAAGACAGGTACAACTTTTACAATCTAATACTAAACAGTAATAAATATTACATTTAATGGGCAGAAATGACAAGTGTCTATGATTACCTCGGTTACATACTTATACCTATATGACAACAAAAAACTGCAAGAAAATCTATAAAATCTTTTCTTATTAAACACTTTATTATGTTTTATGCATAACATGATAATATTTTAATTTGGTTAGTTTCTCAGTTGGATGCATGGAAGAATGGACGACGGAACTGATATTTTGTAAAGTGATGAAAAGGGCCCACCTCTCCGTGATAAATGTGTACATAATTTTATAAACATGCATTATGGCTGTGTTAAGTTTAACACCGTGCTGACAGAACAAAAAGAGTATGCAACACAAGACAGGACAATACGCGGAAAAGAAAAGGTGAGGATAATGATGATGACGATGAACACTTTACAAATACAATCCACTCGTTTGTACGTCCGCGAATCATTCTACCAAACTGCCCTCTTCTTATAAATCATTTTGATCATCCTGTTATTACAGCGTTGATCTCGTCTAATCATTTCCCTCTGGAATATATGAAAAATGAGGAAATGAACTGATAGAGAGAAGCATTGATGGCGTTTTGTGAAAATTTGTTTTACAATCCTCGACAACAAACCAAAGAGAAAGCTGTCCATTTTTATCGCTTGGAAATGTGTGTTAAGTGGACGTTTAGCAAAGTATTGCTTAATAATGATACATAATAATAATTTATGTACATGAACATGTAAGTAAATAATCTTAATGTTTGTTCTGTTCTCTGCACGGTTTGGGTTTCAAGTGACGTTAGAAAAAAGGCGTAGGTAACTCTCAACACTTTTCATTTTCATATTTGCATACATATCTCCTCCCCAAGAAATTGGAATTACTACTAATGTTATTTCTTTTCAGAAACATGAATTTCATGAATCTACACATTATATTTTACATCTTCCTCCATTTTATAGGATAATAACAGCATTTGCAGAATGAGAAAAATGTCATATTATGACTTCGGTTAATATTTCATCAAGCTAACAAGTACCAAGGATGAGCTCATTGAAACTGGCAATAGCTTATGGGAACAATAGGAGAAAAAGATTAACCGCTTTCAATGCAACTGCAATACTGGCGATATGAGTTGATGAACCAGCGGAGTGCAGAGCTACCGCCACCACGCCGTCATTTGAGGCCATTGATGGCATTGTCGCCATTCTTGCACGTTACTGCCTGAAAGCACGCACGAGCTTACGAATGATGCACACAAGCATGTCATGTCACAAGAAGAGGTTTTGATTTTGAAGTCAATGATTTACAGCGATATCTTGTCATTTTCTGTCCTACTAGTCCTCCTTGTTAATGAAAGGACGGGGACTATGGTAAGGTAAGTCTTGCAAATCCAAAAGAGTAACAGGCAACAGAAGACTCTTATTTCCATTTACAAAGACGGCACCAAACAGAAGAGGAACAGAAGCCCAAAATTGGCGATGAAAGAGATGAAGTGATGTATTTTAAATGAATGAAAAACCAGCTGTGATATTGAAAGGGTCTATTCTCATTTGACGCTGGCTTTACTACTACCACCGCTGCTGCTGCTTGTCAGTTTAGGATTAGAGTACGAGATTACACAACTCAAAAGCGCAACTACTTGTTGGATGTCTAATAATAATAATAAATAATGGATTTAAATGGTCAATGGTAGTCCTGTGCACGTATTTACCTGAGCATTGGATTGCAGATAGGAGTAATGAAAGACACGTCGTTATGCAACAAACAAAAATGCACGTTGTTTTTGCAGTGACGTGAAAGAACGACGACGTGACCTTTTCTCCCATATCTTAAAAGGTTGAAAGTATACACAGCAGCGTACTTGTAAGCGTCATAGATTCAACGACGATGAAGGGTGCTACTATAAATATGGCCACCTAATAAAGGAATGCATTGTATTTTCACTTTTATTAAAGCAAATACTATTTTAGTCAGGCTAACACATTTTTATGAAAAAATGGAAAGGGGATGAAAGTGAAAGTTATTCGTTTTAACAATGTGGTGTAATAAGTGTTTTATGTATTGCTGAAAGCTGACGTTACCGTGATGCTGATGCTGCCAAATCGTGAAGACGTTTCTGAAAATAGCGAGAAAAATATTCGTTGATTTGCAGGTTTGTTTTGTTTGTACTGTGAAAATGAGGAGATAGAGAGAATGTACATGGAAAGGAGGGATGTCTGTCACGGCAATTATTTGCCGAAGCATGACGAATAATGTTTCTTCGAGATGAACCATGTACCAAGTACCAACCCCAGACTACCACACACACTGAGTTATCAAACCAGCATCATCCTATCATTGTCAAGGTGTGATTACCGTGTCATGATTAATGACGTTGTGATCACAGAGCTGGGCAGGCCACTATGGTAGCTTGTTGATATTTAATTGTATGGAAGGATATTGACTAGTGTGGTGACTTTAAAATTGATCAGGGGTACATGGTCTGTTCGCCGTAATATTTAATAATCGCGGTTGGCTTTGAAACCTTAAATTCGGTTGCCAGGTAGTCTTAGAACCTGTTGTCGACCGGTGGCAGGTAACATTTATATGTCCATGAATGGTGGCTTGCCCACCTCTGCCAAAACAAGTAAACAATCCGCTACACTGCCGTACCATTTCCAATATTATTTCAAATCATTAGTTCGCCAACTGTGTCAAAATAGAATAAACAGGAAGTTTTGTTGTATTTGAAAAGTCAACAAACAAACAGCTAAAAATAACAATGTCAAATTTTGGTTTAGCAGGAACAATGCTAACATATGCACTTAACTCTGTTTCCGTTGCCATTCAAACCAGAACCACCCACTGTTGTAAAAAAAAGTCAGCCCGTCAGCATTTAACGGTTTGTTTATCTCAATCTTCATCATTTTCAATCAGCATAAACGATCAAAAAAATGAAAGTGATAATAACAACTCGCACAAAGTTTTAAGATGTTTTTTTTTTACCAAAGTTGGATTTTATCACCACTGCTTCTAAAAATGTAGATAACCATTTTTGTTAGTCGCGTATACCCTATTTGTATTTGGAATAGTACGTGCACAACTTTCATCTTCCTTGCTTCACGCTGATGGCACTGTTACTACCGAGACAACAAGCAGAGAGAGCAAAAACAATTTTACATTCACAATTTATAAACCATATCAATTTTTCGGTAATTACGTAACTAACAGGTTGATAAAATTTAAAACGCAAGCCCTTATTCTAAATTATTGTTCGCTGTTGCTGATCCCAAGAACCAAGACGATATTTATCGGTGAGGCCAGACGAACAAATAAATATTCTTCGTGAATGGGAACACTGTCTGTCACACAACGGTGGTCAACGACGCGACACAAGCAAAACTGCAATGGCACCTTAAAATGACTAGCAACTGTTGCACTTATAACCACGCTTGCTATTTACTGACATTTCATTTTATTGTTTTCTAGCATTATGCAACACGACGACAAACGAATAAACTTATGCAAATTGTGACGTAATTTCCCAACTCGGATCCTCTGTCAGCATCATCTATGCATTCCTCGTTCTATAACCAATTCCCAAATAAATCATATGACAGGGCTATTTGTTAGTTTACAGGCAATAATACTTTTGGAGTACACTCGCCAAGAAGAAAATTAATACAAAGAATATTTCATGCTGATGCGGCCACCTTCTTTCAGCTTGCAACTTGTAACAATCTGTACGACTAGCAACGGATGATGTACTAAATACCACCAGCAGCTATAGAAACGCAAAGACAATCCATCATTTTCAGTAATATATAATCCCATCTCTTATTTAATCTTCACTAATATCACCAACATGCAACAGAGTGAGTGGAGCAGATAGCGAAACAACAATCGACAACATTGTTTATAATTTAGGTAAATAAAAAAATACCCTCTCAACACCGTCGCGCCTGAAACTGCATACGTACGATCACAAGAAAAACAATCATAATCAGCAGAGATGGAAACTTTATACAGAGTAAATAGCTAAAATATGCATACAAATATACACAAAAAATATGACATTAAATATGCATCTAAATCAACCATTTCTCCTTTATTGCTTCGTAACTTCGTAGTTAGCATGACATTTCCACACTTAAATACGAACAACTGAGAAATTATAAAACTGTTTTATTAGGAAATAATCACAATATATTTTAATGCTAAATTTACTTATCTCAACGTAATCTTTGCAACCTCCTGAACGATAAACAAGCCCCCTTTCTTACTTTTTTGTTATTGTTACCGAAAGAAATGGTTGTACGGTTGTATGTAAGGCCCTTTGCACAGAATATACATGACCGCCGCTTTCATCAATGGAAATTACATGAGTAATTACAGCCAATTAACGGAGACATTAACAAACATGATGATGTTGATTCTCGTGACTTGCGTCCAAACTCCAAATGTCTTCGACAGTATGCTCGGTTTCAAGTTGTTTTTTGAAAATGGTTTTAACTTACGTTAAAAACGGCCATTTTTTAAATTTCAGTAAATTTGGAAAAAATCATAAAATATGCAGGTAAACACACTGAATATAAATGCATATGAAATAGGACAAATTTTCCCAAAATATGACAGACACCTATGCAAAATAAAGTCTAAATCTCATTACAGTAATATAATTCGTCGAGAAAACAAGTCTCATGACCCTATGATAATCTATGTTAAATATGACAAAATATTTTATTAATCTCTCTGATAATCAGCATTTGATAGAAACCATTTTGTAGCGGTGCATAGGTATACATCTCACATTACAAATGCATACTTTGTTCATTGTAGCATTGTTGAGGCGATGCTGGTGGTGGTAACCTAGTGAAGGTTGGAGTGTGTGTATGTACTGATGATAATCATGGTGACACTGTTTAAAATGTCTTCCTTTTTAAATCCGACGCACTTCAAAGTCTCATGCGTTGGCAATTGGCAGTGGTAACGAGTTTAGATATTAATATGTACCTACCTAGGTACTTGCCAAATGTTAATATTTGCGTGCGTGTAGCAGTGCTGAGTGTCGTCTGACGATGTAAATACGCAGTGTGCAGTGTGCATATGTTGGGTACCGCACATGTGTACATGTGAGAGAGAGTACTTCATTCCTGATTCATAGTAACTAGCAAAGTTAATATTACGAACTGTTGCATGATTTACGCTTTTTACTACTCAACTACTCGTTTCTTTTTAAAAATTAATGCATTTTTTAATGCCAATTGTTGGCTAGACGTAATTTGTGCTCAAAATGGCAATACGTCCCAACGCGGTGGCGGCTCGGTGCGTCTCTCTCTGATAATAGCTACGCAGAAGTATGAAATGTGAAATAATAAAAAACTTGTGTATTACATCCTCCTTCGTCTTCTTCTGAAGTTTCCTCAACTATTGAAACTGCTATTTTATACCTTTAATTCTGTGACCGTGAGATGTAATAAAAACGCTGTAATATTTCCACATTTTACTAGTGCTAATTGAACGCAAACGAAGAGAAACTCAATTACGCATTGTATTCCATTCGATACTCCTACTTATGTCTAGATATCATTTCATGATTAGCCTCATGAAAATCATGGCGTACAGTTACAACAGTACAGTTAATATTAATATCACAAAAGATTTATTTAAGACTTTATTTATGATTTTGTAATGAAGAAGCAACGTCACCCTTATTTTTATAGAATCGTCCTATGAATCCGAATGAATGAGCCTACATGCATATTCATTGGTGTGCTATGCAAGGTAATAATATTACCATAGTTATATATTTTATGCCCACTTATTAAACTACTTATTACTCCTCCACAAGCATAGTAATGTTTCACTCGTCACCGAGAATATATCGGCAGGTGAGTGCTTTAGTATAATCTGCGTCAATTAAAAATTATCATGTTATGATGTCAACAATAAGGAAAACCTAAAACGTCAATCAACCTGACCATATGTCTGTATACCAATCTAACATATTCCCGTCGTAGACGAAAGTGAATTGCAAAATAATACGCAGTAAATATTAAGTGCAAAAAGGGGAAGAAGTGAACTACAATTTTCTTTGGATTGACCTTAAGAATATTTATTTTTATTTACTCGCAAAAATATGATTAGGGTCTATATCCAATTCCTTGTAATTTAACAAGACAAGACAAGAGTGACCAAAAACGACTAGAGATGAAATGACAATTACGATAATAGTATGATAGCGCTGCTGCTGGTTAAGAGCAATAAGTCACCTTGTTATTTTCAGACTGGCAAGGTGATGTCATGTCAGTTGACAGTCAGTTAGCAAAGCAGCAAATTTGGTGGCAAGTGGCATCAAAAATTAAACTATAAAAACATAGTGTCGTAGTATTCATGTATATTGAGATTTTTCGTGAACCATCATCATCATCATGTTGGCGATGAAGATCATGGAATCTTTAGCCGCTATAGCTATTGTTGTTGTTGTCGTGTTAAGTGAATTAAGAACGCAGGTAAGCATTGACATTCTATTATACTTTTGTCGTGATAGGGATAATGCTGACGACGGCGACGAGGATCATGCACGACAACGATTGACGATGATGAGGAGTTAGCAAAAGAATATATAGTCTTGATAGCCCACTTGTTGCTACGGGTTAGGGGTAACGCCTAAAGGGATATCGTTTAGTAGGTTGGTTGGTTGTTGTATGTATCCATTTTCCATGCTAGTTTACCGAGTAACTAACAAACAAGCATATATTTACAATTTATGCACTGTGTATCTCTGTCAGAGTATCTTTACATACCTACATAATTAAACTTCCTCTCTATAAAAATCATAAATCCTTTCCCATCCTCTACACCAGTCAGCGTCATTTTTATCCATACAATTACGCAACCAAATGCAAATTGAATCTCACCACTAACGATCATGTTGACGATGATAGGATCCTTCGTTACCTTGATGACAATGACAAATTCCTAGTAGATTCTAGATACCTTTTATAGGCAACAAGATCTCTGCATGCTCTATGGTATCTATGCACCAATGCCTTGTTTGTGTGTCGGTAACAATATTAGTCAGATAGCCATAAGACATAAAACAAGCAAACCAGTAGTGCGTCATCATAGCACTGCAACGAACGCTTTGTTTTTCAGCGCTGTCTGCAGTTTATTGAGTTGGGGCACATGAATACCTTTTTCAACTAAATGATTGCTGTAATCTAAGAGACATGTGAGACAAAACCAGAGCTTCGCGAGAGGATAAAAGGACTTTAGCTCTCATGTCAAACGTGGTCAACCTATAATCATTGTATTTTATGTGCCGACTAATAATAAAATGTATTTAATGTTACTGTTACAGAGGAGACGATAAAATGATATGTGGTGTTACTGAAGTGGTATGTACAGCAAGGAGAATGGAAAACGAGAGCAATTTTTCTCATCCTTCAATAAAAAAAATTTACTCCCTTCCGTGCGCACAGCTGAATCATACCATACCGGAAGTAAGACAGAGAACTGAATGTAAATTAAATTTGTGTGTTCCCTGCATTCCTCTCCGAATGTGCATGAACGTTTCATTTGCTCTGTCGTTGTGTAGCAACAGGCATGGATAATGGATATGCTTGTCTGTAATTAAATTAAATGCACGCAAAGCAACCAGTATTATAAACACTGGTCATCCATATAATTAATGAGCTGATTACCCTCACCCTTTAAAAAAATTTTACCCAGCGGCATTAGTCTACCTATTTTGCTGTTAATGATGTCGTTGACATTTTTGTGGATAAAACAAAAATTACAGTGCAGACGATTACTGCGTACTAGTAACTGATTTGTCTACTGAGGTATGCAATCCTACGCACACAGGAACAATCATTTTTACTCCTGGCACGAACGTCGCTATCATCTATCACTCAACACCTACACGGTTAAAAACTTTAGATATATGGTACACACTTGTTGTACATACCTTACATTGACTTAATGAAAGAAAAAGTATTCCGTTCAATCACATTTTATTACGCTAAAAGGCGCCATGAAACCACCCATGAGTTTTCTCCTATGTACCAACAATTTTGGCCTACTACAATGCCCTGCTGCTGCAAGTAATGCTAGCCATTCATTAGTAATGGCGCAGTCATTTATGCGCTGATAGTTTATCAAATATGTCGTTATTATGCCAATAATAATTTTGATTACATTGATTGATGTAATAATCATTCACACCAAATTACTGTCTCTACAACAACAAATTGGCTGCTCAGTGCTCACTACATAGTACTCACTCACCTAGCAGTACAAGTCGCCTGATCGATCCAGCGTAGAGAGTAACGAGAGAGATTATTGCTGATCGTAACGATGTATACAAGTACATACGATGTAAAGACAGGCGTACCCAGCCACACTCGTCGTTGTGTACCGTAAAACCTGAAATAAGCGCAGTCCCTGAAATAGGCGCAGCCCTGAAATANGTACTTTTTTTGACGTATTACTTCAAAATTTATCCGTAAATTCATCTACAATTAGCGATGCTTCCGTTTCCGCGCCTGACATAATTCAGAGTTACACCAAAGGGAGATGAGGGTGAGGTATATATTGATCTTGTTATTACAGCATCACTATTTTACAGTTTGTTGATGCTCATTTATCATTATATTAATGGACCATTAACAATTCACATGCTTACACTGCTACAAGTTGATTACACTAAAAAATATTGGCACTTGTACAACAAAAACAACTTTTGTGGTGGTGAGCGTCGCTACCTAATTGTGCTGACGAGTATGGTATGGGATGGCAAGTAATACGCGTTACGCACACACACACACACATAAACACAAGTAACGATGTTTTTGGTAATTAACAATAAAATGACCCTCCTAATTCAAATCACGCCTCTACTTCTGTCGAGCAACTACTTGTGAGCCGATCTAGATCATGTCAATGCCTATACCGTTAAACACCATAACAGTTATATACAAGACGACGTTTACAACTTGTCATACGATTTTTCAGAACACTCTCAACGTAACAGACACGCCAACTGATTGGGTTGGGAACTAGAATCATCACCCTAATTTTTCAATTATTGACATCTCTCTGACTCAATCATATTTCCTCCCGTAGATACCTCACACAAAAATATTTTTCTTGGACGCGTTCCATTCGAATCCTTTTTATATAAAAAATGGGATGAGATGATATTGATGAACAACTAATTAAATTACTTACCGGCGACACGTCTATGACAGAAGATAGGCAATCTACGTAGGAAAAAAGCAAGGAACAGGAACCACATTTCAAACTGACTTTTTTAAATGGGAATATTTTTGGCAACTTCAACTTTGAAAAAAAGAACGATTGACGATCTGAAAAAATTAATAACGGAGTAAGATAACACTAGTGATAATAACAAAAAGTGGTCTAAAATTTTAATGCAAAGTTGACGATATCATTTTGATATTTCCTTGGAAATAGTTAAATGAGACGAGACAGAGTGGAAGCTAGCACAGAGTAGAATGGGATTTTTTACGTTCAGCACAACGCAGGAGGAAATTTCCTCCTTTTGACGGCTGCCGAATGACGACGACGATTGAGTGAGTGATAGGTATTTAGGCCAGTCAAAAAGCTATGAAACGTAATTCTCAAAGTAAGCAACTCAGCAGCGCCTGTAATATAACTAACAAGTGCATGTACTTTACTTGCTTAAAAAATCGTTGGAGTCACCAACATTTTGACCTCATTTATTTATTTATTAATAAAAATCAATTTTACATACGTTACAAATCATATGAAAATTATGTTGACGATAATTTTGTTCCCCACACATTTATAGAAATAAGTAGTTTTACGGTACGCAGTTGTAGCTACCTAATTTTTATTTCAAACGTTTAAACCACACAGAGTGCATACGAATCAAAATACCGTTTCAAAAATAGTTGGCAGAAAGACATAGACCTGAAATGGCAATGAAAGGAGAAAGGAGCAGCAGCTTAAGTTTTAAGTAGGTATAAAAATGTCCATATTTGTTCATTTTGCGTGAATCATGATAACAACAAGAATATTTTATCTGCGTGGCCAATAAGAAACGGCGAAAATAACGTTAAAAACTATCCGTTTAAGCATCATTATTTGATTTGATGTACCTGTTGTGCTACCAATAATGTGTTGTAGTTACGGTTTTTATGAGGCCATAATAATAAATCCGCTTTGCTGTAACTGTTTTATTTGGTGAAAACATATCATAAAGGAAAATTAGGATGATCTTTACTCTTGTATAGCGGCAATGCTCATCAACGTAGTGAGTAAAACTTGACTTGTACAAACGCTATCATCAGCAGTATCATTGCTTCCATGAGAATACAAATGACACGACGCCAAAGAACTTATCGTGATTAACTGTATGGTAAGTATAAAATCTTTAATCTCTCATCCATCATCGTAAAGTCTGTACACAAACTAGCTACCCTACTACAAACTACCCTTTTGCACCAGCACTGTCACAAAATCGTACAATCGTGTTGTGATGTAGCGTGTCTTAATCCACTACGGTAAAACTTCCTTATAGTATGATTTTTATGAAAATTGAACTACTAAATGTTCAAGGACAGGAAGGAAGGGATTCCACTGTATTTAAAATAGCTAGTTACTTGACTATTTAAATTTGATGTTCCGGTGATTTTGCTTTCCTTCTCAGCAAAGACATGCATGAACATAAAAGTGAACATGAACTTGTCGTGGAGGAGCCGATAAAAATTACCACCCGACAGTCTATTTATTTACGAGTAGATGCACACGTCAATAATAGCATAACTAAACCACGTGGACTAACCTTCGTCAAAAATGTCTTGTCTCTCTTTTCATGACGGTGACGCCGGGGTAAAGAGACCGAGACATGACATGAATGTTACTCATCCTGCTGTTCAAAAATAAAATAAACAGAAAGTACTTTTAATGTGTACGCGGAAAGAAAAAAGCATGCCAATCTAGGAGTGTATTCGTTGTCTGGGTAAAAGTCATTTGCCTTGAGTCAATGTGCTCCTGTCATGCAAGCAAATTTGTTAACTGTACAGTTGTGATTGTGCTGCTGCAAATAAATTTTAGGTTACTCGTTCCTCCTGCGTGCACGCAGTTTTAATGTCGAGTGACGCCATTATTCACTGACCATTTTCAATAAATTTCCAATATTTCCTTGTTAGTTCCACCATTATCGCGCAGCTGAATTTGATAAAAATTTCACTGGTGCAACTTATTGGTCACCAGTATTTCTCCTACATTTGTTAAAAATAGAAACAAGTCAGTAAGTAAAGCAATGCACCTGTGCCGGCCATTCAATGGTACTAGGTACCATACAGCTATGAAAAGTGTGACTTGTGAATGTGAAAGTTATCACTGCATCACTGTTCCCTATTCTTCAAATTCAGGCAACCGGAAACTACCCTAAGTAGATTGATTTATTAATACAAGTTTGATCGTGATACAATCATGAAGAAACTGAGGATGACGGCTTATGAGTAAAAATTAATTGCTCACTGGTGTATTACTATTCACTATCAACATGATTGAATAAATTGAAAAGGTCAATATAATCAATGCTATCATCAGCAAAGACTGTTTGGTATTCCCTCGTCGTCACAGTTACACACACGGACAGCTGCAGTGCTGGGTAGCAAAAGAGTAGCATACTGTTAACCACCCTGTGACGTTCTGTAAAGTAAACTGACCGTGAAATTGAACCTTGCCTGTTTTCATTGCCAATTTCTCACACCATGGAAAAAATTTCTTTTCTTTAAGGGCCACACATATACAAAGGTTTAGTTTTTTCAATAGTTCCTCTTCCACATCTCGCTTTAAAGAACGACAACCATACATCTAAATTTATGACCAAAGTACCAGTAAAAAAGTACTTATTATAGTAACGACGCGTTCCTTAGATTTTGAAATTTTCTAATTGTCATCGATGAAAGCTGGTGCTTTCATTAAAAAATCGTATGCACGACCTGTCCATCCCAACATTTACAATGCTAACAATAAACTTTGCCAAAACAAGAAGATATAAGTGTAAGTGGGAGCTTTAACTTTTATAAACCAGGATGTACATTGAACGACTATCCGATATTATTTTGTATCTACAATAATGCGTTCTTATTTTTACATCAGGGTTTATTTATGGCATTTAAAACGGGAAATCTCTTTATATACAAGTTGAAAAATATGTTATCGAGACAGACTATTAACTACCAACATGAATTATAAAAGTCAGTCGTGTCAATTGAAAACATGTGAAGTTAAAAAATAACAGTATCACTGTTATCAAAATAAAAATTATTATCTGCTATCGTTAGTTTTAACAGAATTAAAGTAGTGTCTTGTCAGCTATCTATAATGTTAGCCATTATGATGATTTCAATTCTTCTCTTTCCTTCAGATATAGTGTACAGTACTTCCTTTGTCGCTTTTGCACTTTTATCTAGTCGACTTTAAATTTGACAACAAGAGAGCCTGAAATGATAATTTCGTGAGACGCTACAATGGTAGTTTTTTTAACGCTGTCTAACACTCCATCGTTTTTGTCGCTATCTGAGCATGCAGCGTACTTATCTCCTTCCAGAGGATTCTTCCTTTTCGCAAAAGTGCCCACATTTAGTAGAAGTAATAATAGTCATCATCACACCATTGATATTCCTATGGAATTAAATATGAGTAGCAATTGAAAGAAGCATGCAACTTTGTCATGATCTTTCAAATATGTTAACTTGAGCACAACAAAACCATGACAAAGCAAAAATATATTTTATGGCTACATCTTGTAAGCTGAGAATGGGTAGGGGACGTGAGTGCATTTAATATAAGTGGTTTTTACTTTTTTACGCATAGGCGCAACTTATTGAAATGGAAATGAGGAAATGATAAAAAAACAATGTACCAATTCTATTTTTGGTTCATACAAAAGTCGTCATCAAAATGGTAACCCAGCCATTCTGACTAACAACATGACGCTCTTTCCCAGGAATTATGGAGTTTTATTTATAAAAATTATGAATGATTAGGACGGCGTGACTTAGTAGTTGAGGTGAATAAGATACCACAATCGTAAAAATGAGTGTCTATATATGTAGGTATATCATATTTTTGCATACTTATTAAATTTACTTGTTCTGTATACATTGTTCGTCTATAGTGTGATTGTAATAATATTTTAATATGGATGTAATTCCTTCCTAGTTTACAAATTCAAGTTAAAAAGGAAACCCAGACTAAAGTGTAAAATAACACATAACGTTTGCTTGCAATGGTTTTTCCAACAAAAAAATAGTTCATTTTTTGTCGAGTTGCTTTTGGTTCTTGTTTAACACACAGGGTTAAATTATGCCAAAGTAGTCAAGCTAAGAAGTCAACCAAAGAAAACGATTGTATTTCCATAACTACAAACATCCTTTCAATTCAGTCAGTCTCATTCCGCCTGTGGCATTAATTAAATGCTTCACTACACAACTTAAAATACACGATGATCTAATGCCAACTGTCTCTGGTGTGGCAGTAGCGATTAATTTTTTCAGCTTCCTTTGCTTGATGACCGTGACATTTTATTATCATTAATTAGCTAAAACTTACTTTTAGTAGACACCATGCATGAAACGCAGCAACAAATAAGATAACTAATGCGACGGATTTCTTTTTTACAGCAGCAGCGTCAATGGTACAAGGTAATATTGATTCACAAGCTTCTTACCCTTGTCAAACGACCAGTAATAATTCATTTTTAATTTAATATGATTTTCTTTCCTTTTTGTCGTTTCTTTACTACGTTGAGAGTGGTTTTGTTCATTCAGTTTTCAATGGTAAATTCAGTCTCGTTAAATCTCTCTTTTAGAGATTAAATAGTGTATGAAGGATCACAGCTCAAAAAATAATCAGACACTTTATAGTACGCCAGCAGCTGCAACAATGCATATATCTGGGTAGTTGAGCATCTTTGCAAAATATACATAATATAATACATACCCATGTACTGCCTTATTTTTTGGCCTTTGCTTTTAGCAGGTTCGTCTGCAGAATCACGATTAAAGCGACACCATTTCAGCTTAAAATTCCGTTGTTGGAAATGCCAAAAAAAACTACGCAACTTTGATGAGTGGGAATGACTTTTTTCCGTACCATCTTGAATTTTTTGGGATATTTTTTTTTTAAACTTTCAACTTATGTCATAAAAAATTGTATGCACAACCGACTTGGCTTCAAAATTTAGCAAAATAGTACCCGACCCACCATCACGTCATTTTAGTTGACTTGAATGCATCGTTAAGTTACACATGAACTTTTTACTCTTTTCTCTCGTGTTTAAAACCACCACCTTTATCATCATCAGCAGCAGCATCCCACGCACTACCTTAGCAAAAAAATTGCTACATTAACATTAGAGATAATCGTAGTGCTCTCTGCACGACATCTTAAACAGCAGACAGCGAAGAAAACCAACAAGACACATGACATGATGTGATTTGGTTTGTGGCTTATAACATCGTGGCTTAGTGCTGTGTCGTGTACATTTTTATCGTCATATCATAAGCCACAAAAACCTAACAACCAAAATCCGTTCGTTTTACTCTTTAAAAATACTTTCCTATGACACTTCTTACCTCATCATCTGTCATCTCATTTTAGTATTCACACCACCAACAGTTAACAGAAAATAAGACAGAATTTATTAGCGTTTGGCAGTAACGTCTTCTGGCATTCATATGAAAAATAAAGACTACATATAACCCGTAAAATATTCCATGGGAAGGATCCCCAGGTGTATCGTATGGATTATAGTTGACGTCTCCTGACGCGTAGTAGAAAATTTACAGTCAGACTACATAAAACGTGGTTTTTTATTTAAATTACGCACATTCAGAAATAGGGACCGTAGGATATTTTATGGAATTTACCTTGACATCTCACACTTGACATCATAATAATCATCACAATAACAGAATAATAATAACGACCATTCATTTTCTATGAACTTGCGTCATCAAATCTACACCAGGTTCGCATTTCTCATGTAACAATCCTGAACCCAAACCCGAAATCATGTTGGTTGTAGTAGGCATTATTTTTCCTTTTCGAAAAGAATATTACATTACGTTCGACCGTTTGCTCATTTTACTGTAATATCTGTACCCGTAGGCTACACACACACTACCGACACCGATCCGAAAAACGAAATATACATTGTTGCTGATTACAAAAAAATGGCTAGGAGGAAAGGATCAATCATGTTTGGTGAAAACGATTACGAGTAAAAATGCATGCCGGTAACAAGTTTTCTGTATATTCCCTTGGTTCTTTTATGATGATAATGATAATAGGAGTCAGTGCAGCTGCATTAAAGTCAGAATCAGTTGCAGTTTTTGCAGTGAATGAACTGCAACTGGAATAACAGCTGTGAAAGGTAGAGGAACGATCCTGCCATGTTATGATCATCCTTGCCCAATTTTGCACGTAATAAATGCTCGTTATGTTGTTGCCGAACTGCAGTGGCAATAAGATAATCGGTAGGTACCAACCTGACATACAACTTTAGACTGAATCGATTTTGCACCGCCATTGTTGCGCATAACAACTTTCCTTCTTCAAAATGTCCCTACTACCTGCTACCACTACTAGTATTACTCCCTAATCCTTATCCACTTGGTCTTTCTTAATACTCAAACCTTGTTGTTCATTGTTTGCTACTTACTACACCAGCACACTTTCATCAAATTTATTGAGTTGGGCGACATGCTGTTTTGCGATTGCAGTGCATATACGTATATTACATAAAGTATGGTAAACAGTACATACAGCAAATGGTCAACCAGTTTTCCGTTGGCTTCAACGTTAACACAAGATAATCTGGTGATGACGGTCAATCCACAACTACCCAACTTGTTTTCCCTTTTACTTTTCATTTTTCACTATTCGGACGCTTGTTTTCAACCACTGACGACTGAAAACATTATTTAGATCTCGTAAATTTTTCCACAAACCAGAAGCGAGCAATGAAACCTTGACAACTTGTAGACTCAGTACGGGTTTATAAAAACGAGTAAGCGTTAAAACAAATCGGCACAGGAAAATTATTCATTATTGAATATTACAAAGATACCAAGATATTAACTAGGTAGTGGAATGGGCTAGTGGCTAAATGTGTAGGTATAAATTGTTTCAACACAACCAAATCCGCTGGACACAGTCTGGCTTCTGACAATGAAAATATATGCCCTTGCACTTGACAACTTGGTTCAACCTTAGATCTGGCATTTGCATTACAAAAAAATAGCTCATTAAGCGAATAATTGCTTCTACAGACAAATCGTAGTCCGTTTTATCATTCTCTCGAAAAACTAAGTAACGAGAAGGTTTATGCTGTGATTTTATTTCTCTCCAAAAATCCCCTCATCGCCATTACGAAACACTAAACAACAAAGCACAAACAGTAATAATGTTCTTTGTTGAAAGGCTTGTTCGTTGTCGTAAAGTCATAATCATAAGTAGTTTAACAGCACAAATGTGTGGGAACTGACTTTGTTTATTTAGACGTTGTTTATAGAGATCATTATGTCATTTCACTGTAGTGCAGTACATCAATACTTTATAGTAGACATATTACATAGGTACGCAGCACTTTAGTAAAATGCTTAAACCATACTAAACTGATGATGACATCATCGTAGTCATCATTCATTCTTTTTGCGCATCGCCATTTCTGTTCTCCATCCTTCCCATTTATTATGTATTATTATCACATCGCATACATAGCATTACATTCCTGCAATAAAAGTCGAAAATCCTCAAACAAGACCAGATTAATGGAATGCACTTTTTAGCTTTCCTCTCGGGAAATAATGAAATGATAGATACTCTGATTGTCTTCAACTTTCTTTGTTCCTTTTTTATCCACACATCACACACTTTTCTTGTATTGTTGACTGTTGTCTCATGAAATGGGAAAATTATCTCTGGTATGTACTTATCAGCCGTAGATTTTCTTCTCACTCTTTTTTTCTTACGTAATATTATCACTTCAACGTTCAAGTGCAAAAAAAATCAGGTTTACTTTCTGGTTTTTTAAGAATATGCTTTATACCTATACAATATTATTTGCTAAATATATGCGGAGAAAATGTTATTGTGATTACGTTATAGTTATGACGGTTATAGTTGGACTGGTGGAGGATGCACGACGATGATGGTACCATCGTCATCATGAGAAAGCACATTATTTTATTAAGTAGGAAAAATGTACCTAATATTATGTTTCATTGATACTCTATAGGACCGATCTGGCTAACATTTCGTAACGACATTGGTTCTCATCTATAAAAACATCATCTTGTCATACAGTAAATTCAGCCTGCCAACAGCAGAAGCGCAGCGGCAGATTCGCCATTAGCAACAAGTCGGTGCAGTGCAGTGAGAGCGCTTGAGATATTGGGTTTTTCTCACTGGTAAGTGGTAATCCTTCCACAAATCCATTCTGTTTCTCTCTCTCTCTCTCTCTCGCACACACACGCTCTTTGTGAGTGGAACTTTACAAAACATTATTGCTACCACAACGAATACGAGTACACGTCAACAATGTTTTTGATATTCATTTTTTGTTGTTTCTAATAATGAGAAAAATGTTATTTAGCTCCTGGCTATGTTGTTCCTACACAGAGTAAAGGGGTAAAAAGTATATAAACTTTACAGCGTACATAACCATCGTATATAACTATAACTATATAACCAACTGGTTTTAATATCCGTGGTCAGCCATATCCATCCAGCTGTACCCAGAGGGTTCCGCCGGTAGATTACGATGAAGCTACGAAGAAAAAAAATCAGCTTTTCGAAGACAAACAAAACTGAAGTGTGATGCTCATACTTATTTGCATCTCTCCCTTCTACATTCGTAGAACTGCAAGTTGCTTTCACAATTTGTATATATGCGGTTCAAAATATTACAAGATGCATGTTTGTTGTGTGCATATTTGTAAGCATGTGCGAGATCATGTGTAACCTTTACACTTTACAAAGGATATGCTTTTCTGTCACTCCTCTACAGATTAGCGCCAGGAATTCACAGCATTTTGCAAAATTCGATACGGCCAGACCAATAGGTATTTCCCCCCTACTTCTAAAAAAATTAATTAGCCGATTGTTATTGAGAAAGGTTCACTAGACACTAGTGTTTATTATTATTATTATTACTACGAAAAACTGCGTCTACTGTTGGCAATTGTGGCGTCGTCGAGTTTTTTATGACTTTTCTAAGCTGAACTGAAAAGCGTAGACAGACATCAATTACTCGGTGCTTGGTGTAATCGTTTTTAGAGCCGTTTTTCCATTACCAAGATGATCATAAACATAGAAATGTTGGTATTCGGTCGGTATATTACCCAACACGGTGATGCTATGCTGCTGGCATTCAAAATCCCTCAAAAATGCCTTCTATGACCATACACGTCGCTGAAACCGATATTTAAACCGAAACTGCTGTATAGATATTCGCAATTTTTGCCACCATTATTACCATATATCACCACAACTCATGAATTGGCTGGTCTACCAGCCAACCTGGACTGGACTAGTACGTACACGTTCCTTTGTTGTAAAACAGATATTTACCACGAGCTCAAGATTTTATTAATGGTGGAACCCATCAACCACCATAATGCGGATTTCACAGTGTCTCGATGGCACGCAGTCATAAAAAATCTAATCTAAAGAGAAATATTTTGAGAGGACGGCAAAACGTATTTATCTCCCTGTTTGTCTTACGAACGAATAAGTATTATGCACTGGCAGGTCACATAATAGTAGCTTTGAACAGACACTAGACTCTCTCCTTTTTAGCAGGTTTCTTAATTCAACCACTTGACAAATTAAAGTTGACCCAATGATAACTTAATTCTCTTGCGTTTAAATCATTTCACGTCACTATGATGACAACTTTATTTATAAACTCCACGTTTTCGCTACACGCCTCATTGACGAATCCTGAAGGATAAAAAAAATATTGTAGCAATGCTAAACACTATTACATGACAGCCTCGCATGGTTCACAAGTCGCATCATTCGCCTCATAGGATGATTATCATGTGGTGCTAATCATCAGGTTCTTCTAAATAACCTTAGTATGAACTTTTCTACTCTTTTCTCAGGTTAATTACACAACGGCAAGGACTAAAAAATTCTGTCAATTTTTAAACAAGCGATTATGCAATATCTTTTAAGAATCTCCGCTTGCAAAACGCGCAAACACAGGATAAATCAGGGTAAATAGCAGTCATAATAATAATAGTATCTTCATAATCAGAGTTTGAACCATGTCAAGGTACACCTTAACTCCAAGAGGGCTCACAATAAAAGCAAAACACGCTCGAGTAAAAAAAATATCAAGAAAGTATGCTTCAAAATAGTCCATCCACACAACAGACAACAGGTAACTAGTGAGTCACGTCTTGTATTATTTATCTAATTGCAAATTCAAACATAACGACACGCGTGAAAAAATTAATAGAACAAAAAATACACACGATTGTAGTCATAATAATAGTAATCTTCTTCGAGAAAATAAGGACTAGTCAATAAAACCCAAAACTGTTCATGCACGCTGCTGTGAGAAGAAGGATGAAGATGTGATGTGACAAGAGGAAAAACAAAATACAAAACTCAAAATATATTATTGCTCATAATATAGCATCTAATGATTCGATTCTCGACGACTCTCGAGCTCTCAGATAAACTACACAAGGCACGTGCACACAGTGCACTTGTAACACAAACAAAACAAAATTAATCATGATCATGATGATGGACAATTTGAGATGAAGATGGACAGGTTCAGGAATGAACCTTGTGCATTAAATATACGATTTTTTTCGCAACTTGGTCAACCGATTTTGCAAATTTTTCCTCACTATGTAGGCTCCATGTCGTTGCCGTAAACTTTTAAATAATAAGCTATAGAATACGAATTTCATTTTCTGTAAAGTGCATCAACTGTTTTTATAGAGTTTGTAGAATTTACAGAATTTCATCATGAAAACATATATTTGTGTTTTGTTTGTATGAATTCTGCTTCTGGCCAAATAGCTACGTACGTAATCAATACTTGTAACCAGAATCGTCATGGAAATCACGATTTGAGAATTCACCTTGCCAGCCCCTTTTTTGCATATATAGTTGTTATTTTGTTATTATAAAACTAGCATATCTCATATGGAAAAATGTAAAAGTTGATTTTAGCTATAACCTCAGCAGTCACCTTTTTTGTTTTCAGGAAGTTCATCGCCAAATACTATAAGTATATAATACGTACGTATAAGTTGAATACCTAGGTTCGTCAACAAACTCTACCAGACAAGCTAACTCTCAATCAGACTTATAACAATATAGCATGTCTGCTCCTGCCGAAATAAGCCCTTCTCTCCAGCAAAAAAGATGGTTGAGAATCTTGTTCCTAACCTTTTTTCCTTTCTATGATATTGATACGTGGTCAATAGTAAATAAGGTAGCATTAAATGATGTCCCAATCAAAACAGTAAATAAACTTGTAAGATATGTTTTTGTGCGGCGCAAAAACAATTACCTATAGTTTAGATAGATCATGGTCACAACCACTATCGTCAGTGTGACCACCACAAAAAAAGTCCAACAAGAAGATATTGAATTAGGTATACATAATTTCCAGGGCCAACCACTTAAAATAAAATAGGCGTGCTGCTGAGATGCAAAAATACTGCCGGCACGCATTTAGTATACCTATAAACTGTTTTATTGCTAGAGGGATAATTTTTGGAGAAAAATTGACTGGAAGGATGTAGGTATTCCCTCGTACAATGCAAATTGTTAAGCGTCTCTACTTTTAAATAGAAAACCGTGTAGTAAGAATTTCTGCAACAGTAAAAAACCTTTTCTCACTCATTCTAGCGTGAGTAAGATGATGATGAGGAGGATAGTGGCAGGCAGTAGTCAGTAGTGGCGATGAGCTCATACACAATTGTTCAAGTTCACCAAAGTCACTTAAATAATAACACAATCAAATCAACTAAGAACGCATACAAAATTGAATCCAACTTACTTTACATATTATACATACATATATGTATGTACAGGTACAGTATAATGCCAACGACGTATCATCACTCTGAACATTTATATAATGTGCGATGCGAGTGGTGCGATTACTAGAGTATATAAGACCACATTGAAAATTCTATCTCGATCTCGTCGGTACATCATCGCCATCATCATCATCATCATGCAGTTTTTTTTTTAATATGCTTGGCTTCTGAGCAGACTGTAAGTCCTGTTCTATTGAAAATGTGTAATGCACCGTGTAAGAAAATTGTACTCTTGAGTGAACATGTTTTTCTCACGTCATCATCATCATCATCTTTGCATCGCAGCTAGTCGCACTCACTCAGCCAGTCATGCATACTTAAGAGTTTATTACTGTAAGGAGCAAAAAATGGAGAAGACGAAAGGATTCTTTTGATTCTAGCGTTTTGAATGTAATATTGGACTTACTTTTTAGCGGTACAAAGCAGCATCCTTGAAATCCCCTTTTTTATTTAAAACAATCCGCGCATCTTTATCCAAGGGATCACCGCTGTGATGATGGCCAGTGTACATGTGACTTTGTAGAGAGATTCATTAAAATCTTAAGGTCAGATCTTATGTGTAGTCTTGATGGTGGGAAGAAATATCAGCAATAGAAGGGGGAACAGCTAATTACTTTTGCTGTTGTCTTTTGTGGTCAAACGGACATTGGTTACTACTTTTAAAGGCTGGGGTATGAAGAGTACTTTGTATAAAATATCGGACGACCTGAAAGAAAAAAATATATATTTTTAATTCTACGAAAATTATTCGCGTTCTAATTCTACTACTGCTACTAATTCGCATAGATTGGGATGAATATAAAACAACTGTGAGCTTATGAACCGTTGCGTTGGTGAGTTAAATAACGCCAACAGATATACTTAACTTTGTGAATGGTCGAGATTTAAGTATGTATGGACATAATATGCCGGGGAGAATAAATTGTCTTTAATACACCTATGTACCTACAATAACCTATGTAGGCAATAGGCATGTATATGTATAGGGAGTTTAAAGGTTGAGGCCAATTTCTTTTTGCTACTACATGTATTTTAATAAGCAAGTGTTGAGTCCAGCAGGAAAAAAAGATTTTGTAGAACAGAGAACACACATCGTCACTCGCACACTCGGAAAGTATTCTTCATGGGATGATTGAGCACTTTTTTCTCCATGTAGTACAGTTTATTGCTGTATGTGCGCTGTTCGCTAACATTGCGTGCCTGACCATGATGACGGTGAAGATGACAGAAAAAATGGTAAATTGTAGTGTGATCAGGATGATTGCTGATGGGTAGGCAGACAGGCAGGCATGTCTAGCTGAAGAATAATTTTTGCTATGCAATGTGTCTTATTGGTAACGTCCCACCAAAAGGATACAGCAAAAGTCAAAAGTAGAAGAGAATTTTGAAAAATATAAACAATACACAGCCAGCACCAAGGCAGAGATGATAATAAGATGGGGACGAGAAAAAAAGAGAAAGAGCTGAACATCGTAAAATGGCTATTTATAATCGAAACGTCCCCTCCAGCGAAAAAATCTTTACCCTTCTTGTCTAAGTTGCAAGCATACTAGCCAGTCAGGTGAATGGGTACTGAGTACATGGGCGCAAGTAATAATAAAACTTGCAGAGGCAGAGGCACTAAAACGGCGTAAATGTTCAAAATGATCATGGAAAAGAAGATGATCATTTTGATTTTCGTGTCTCCTGTCAGTACGTAGTTCAGGATAAACAATGCAACTACGACTGAGAAAACCTTATTCACTCACCACTCCCTGCAAACTACATTCTAAAACTAAAGCTTTTAAGTACGACGACAAAAAATCTCGGTATTTGCTTGTTGCAAAGTCTCCTTATTTTTCTCTGTTGGAGCACGATGCTGACGATATGACCACAGCGAATGAAAAGTAATTTTTAAGTAAATGTTTCGCTCAAGAAAGGACGATTAAAATCCGACAGAGAAAGACAGAAAGACAGACAAAAATAATCGAATTTCATAAATAATCTGTGTATACACAAAGAAATACTTCTTACACTACATGAAAAACAGCATGTGTGTCTTTTAGTATTATTTTGTTACGTAACTAACGGACTCTCCGTAAGAAACAAAATATGCCGGCGGGCTTGTGTAACCTCTGCACTGCCCCTTATTATGGAGAGCCTACAATCAAAATAAAACTCCTTTTTTACACGGTCCTCTTTCAAATTCAGACCAGACAGTAAAGCCTCGACTATAGTATCAAGAAGAAAAGTAAGAAGGAGCAGGGAGAACTTCAAGCATCAAGTTTCAACGCTGTATTAAGGCAGTATTGTGTTGTGACGCTCAGAGTTTTTGAAAGTGAGATTCATGGGTATAGTTCGTAGAGTGGAAGGACAATTATTATTAGGCATTGTTATATTACAATAGAATTGCTCGTGCGTTGCTCACTGCTATGCTGCTGCTGCTGTTCGGTTTATCATTACAACTCACTGGTACTGCTTGTGAATGAGTAGGAGAAAAATATATGATAAAGAAACATCTTCAGAAAAACTGCATATATTTAAAACACTACAACTGCAGCACACGAGTTTGCTGAAGGCAACACGTCGTGCATGTAACTTAACTCTGTGCACTGAATGAAAAGCAAGTTGCTGGAACAGGAGGAATGATACACAAGACTTTTCTTTTAATGTGATGTGTGATACCAGCCATTTTAAAAGGTGAATGCTAAACTATTTTATTTTACTGAAAGGCTTTACTGAACACGGATGACGAATTCTGTGAGGATTCTACTTCTAACGATAAACTGACGATAGCAGCATCAAGCATGCATCCACTATTGCTGCATCAATGATGACAATGATGTCTGACGACAAGCAAAAAAATTAACGAATACTCTGGTATTCACTACGAGGAACGTGTAACGCAAATGAGCAACTACTGAAAGAGTCGACGCCAAACATCCCCCCCCATCTTCGAACTCATAAGAGCGATTGACGATACCTATGGATTCCCGAAAACAGAATTTCAAGATTCGTTTGCGTTCAAAAGTTATCGTGCGGACAGACAGACACTAAGATGGTCTCATTAACTACTGAATACTTTTTCAGTTGTTTATAATTGTGACAATGAGCGAAGAAAATTATGAGTAACAAGAAGAAAAAGTTGTAAAAAGATCTTCGGTACACACACGTCTTTAGTGTGAGAAACTGGAAACGATATGGCCTCTGAGTTCAGTTAGCAGAACGAATTAATTAGCATTCGTAAATGACTTGTCCACCTACAACAACCTGCCCTCTCCCTCAGACACAATGGCAGGAAATTTAAGAGGCAAAAAATGACTTTTACTTGACTTATGACATAAGTGTAATAATTTAAATTCCAAATGGTTTTTTGAACAGTCAGTGCCAACGTACCTAATATGTACACCACATTTACATTTACGACTTCGACTGCGTGTTCAATTCTGTCATGCATCACGTAAGTTTTAGCCACATGTCGATGGCGACACGTCATGAAAGTATGAAATAATCTTTAGTATTTTCTGAGAAATGACATTTCTCAAGGTGAGTAGGCAGCTCCATGTTTTTTCTGATACGGTACGGTACTAGCTAGAATTTCATTGCCCGTTGCAAGCTCTGAAAATACTACCAGGCTAACCAGGACAGTAAGTTGGGTCTTTGATACTTATCACACGACGATACGTTGAATGAAACATTTCTGTTGCTGTTGCCATTTGCTTATGAGAGCGGGACTTGGACTTACCTCACCTCGAAAAAGTTTAAATCAACTACCAACTTGAACGCTATTTTCTTCTCATTAGTTGTTACAGCGTTGCGTGTTGTTGTTGAACCACCATCTACCTAAAAACTATGGATGTAGGTACGTGAATTGCAATAACCTACTGTGGCATGCGTAATAGGTAAATACTGTTTTTGCCTTGCACTTGTCCTGCAACGACCTAACGTGACATTGGACAAATTTATAAAGATTTCTAGTAACAATCAGACAATAAAAGCAATGTCATGTTTTTGTTTTTTTAGTTCATCTCTTGTCTTTTTATGTAGATCCGTTGTGTCAAACAAACGACATGGGAAAAAGAATGTCTTGTGAGTGAGGCTGGGGTTATCGACATGATCAAACATGTGTTTATTGTTATGATTATGTATGATATTATAGTTATTATTAAATAAACTCGACTTGACATCTCGTTTCATTACAATATTATGCGTTTGAACAATAGACAATATCAGTCCCTTAGGCACTTTGCAGGTGCTGTAACAATATTCTTGAATTTTCATTCGACTATTATTTTTTTCTTAGGAGAAGTAGGAATTCTAAGTATTTAGGTGCCTGAAGAATAATTGGCGTTTCTAAAGCAAAAAACCACAGTCTGTTGTAGGACCTACATACATAAAGCGGCAGTATAAGTGTTTGTAATTGCTGACATTTAGTAGTCACAGCAGTTTAATGACAAGTTTTACTGAAATAATTGGCCGCGTTATTGTTAAGCACTTTAAAGCGACATGTATTAACTAATGTATTCCAAGACATCATAAAAGGTTTAAATGTGCCTACGAAACAATGCAATAGTGCACCCTATGAATCGTGCAATTTGTGCATAACAACTAAAGCGGCATAACATAAATCACAATAACAGTAACTGTGTACAAGTACTGATTTCGTAGATGCATTTATATGTTTAAGATTTCTTTATCGTATTGGAATAAAAATGCGTAGACAATCGACATGTCAGTATGAAAAATTATTGTGCGATATATATGTACCTATTTTTGTGAATTGTTTGATTAGTTTCACTTCTAGTAAAAAGCAGGTGTTTAAATTAAAGCAGGATTCTTTCTAGAGTAGGCATCCTGTTGGTGAAGCAAAAGAGTGGGAAGAACTCCCCGTTTTGCCAGCCATTACCATTCACTAGGTACGCGAGAGAAATAAGTATAATCAGTTCTCAGAAGTGCTAAGTTTAATTGCCCTTTTTAAACGTCAAAGTACTAACTAGCAAAAAATTATATACGCGTTAGTCAATAAAAGCTGTGTTGATTTATTGGATCGTATTGAAACCTGTGACTTGTTATTTTACACTTGTTTTAATATTTCGTTTGTCTCTGTGGCTTTTTATTGGGAGACTTTCGACATAATCAACTTATATATACATTAAATGTATGCAGGTCAGCGTAAACTTAACAGAAAAAAATTACATAGTAACGGTAGTTCGTTACCAGATCTAGTTCGATCGGGGGTCAGGGTCAGTCAAAATACATGTTTGTACAATTAAAGACACGTACCAATGTGAGAAGTTTATAATGCGAGGTATTAAACTACAGGGCCCAACATAAACCAAGGAGAAATTATAATATGCTATGAAGCTATGAATATGCAGTTTGCTCTAAATTTAAAATGTAAATCATTATTATATCCTAGATTCAATTCTTCGGGTTCATTTCGGAAAATTATCTTTTAGCATTACATGCTCAGGTTTTTAGAGAATATTGGAGTTTAAATTCAAATCAAACCACATTCGGAACAGGGGTTTTCACTGCACTTCATGAAGCTATAAATATTCAATTAGCTTTAGATTGCAAACTGATTTGATACTTAATTGTGGACATTATGATGATGTCATAGATCCAATTCTGACTCTGAGCGCTGAGTTCATTTCGAGACCCTGCCAATAACCTAAACGACTGTTGTATTACATACACTCAGATCGGACTGAAAATTTTCGGAGAACAAGGCATTCTGGATGGTTAGTTTTACTACGATTTTAGCACACATAAAAAAATTTAACTTAAATTTTGGTACACATCCACGACGTCTACCAAAAGTATTGTGTAGCCAAAAACCAGAAAAAGTTGCACTTTAATAGTCGATGCATCTAAAATAATAACAACAAGAAACCATAATAATTACAGAGTTAAAAAGACAAAGGATTCGATTGATAAGTGGGAAACCAACGACAGGTAAAGTGGTGACAACAAAATGAAAGGCTTGTGCTAATGATGTTATTAGATTTGACCAACTCCCAACATTGCAATAAAATAGTGAGTTACTTTGTTCTTGTAAATAGAGAGGTTTTTTCAAGATTTTTTTTAAACATTTGCGTACTTTCAACCTTATATGAAACTGACCTTAATTTAACGCATAATAAGCTGTTGTGTAGGCTTGAGACAGGCAGAATTTTATTCTGTACGCATGGAATAAACGCCCACGCACGCATTTAACAGCAATTACCCACATTCAATAACCACAGAAGCCAAATGTCAAGGACCAACGTTTCCCTTTTCGTCCCTTGTGTTTTCATTTTGTAAATAGGGAAAATCTAAGAGGCTTATCACAATATTCACAATCACCTTCTTACCACCATACCAGCGCCATACTACATGCATATCTGCACTCTACAAACTACAAATGACTATATACAGACAGACACCTCAGTTTTCCATATTTTACGCACGTTGTAGTTGTAATCCGCAGTGTCATCGGGAATATGATGAGTGATGACGACAATGTCGATTCCCTTTTTTGAAAACAACAACAATGAATTAATAAGGTAAACTGAAATTTGAGAAGATTTTACACCTCCGTCACCACACGCGCTACAGCGGAATCGCCTCTTCATTAACATCAATCACTCCACATTACATGCATATAGGTACATTCACATCACCGTTCCTATTTTCATATGGCCTCCACTCAAAATAACAAACAAACTAGGCAACAACAGAATCAAATGTAATATTTTATGAAAAATCAACAACATTATTATTGTTATTATTCACCATCAAAGGAAACATTGGTTTATTTAAAGAAAATGAAAATATGTATCCCTACTCATTAACTGTTCAACTAGATGCGAAGCAGCAGTAAAAAACTATCGTGTGCTTGTAAGCCAGTAACAATGTTTTTTTCTAACTTCATCTCATCTGGTCATCATTATCACCTTTACTATTACCATCCCCCTTCGTGAGCTTATATGCATGCGCATTTTTGTAAAAGTAAAATAAACCTGAAATTTTTTAATCGCAACAAAAACTAAATTTAAATTTATCACCGTTGATAATACACATACGTAAAATGTCTTGATGCAGCGTGCTAAGATAGCTGTTCTTGTTATCATTTTTGTACACAAAAGATACAGTGGAAAAATCATCCTCATTTCATTGGTTTATTTAAAAAACCATTGCTTTTGGTAGCAGTAGCAGCAACAAGTATAGTAGTTGTTATGGCGGCGGCACAGAACTCACAACAACAGTTAAACCCAATCACTATTGCATATTATAGAGAATGATTTTTCAACAAAAAAGTAAAGCTTGTTCCGCTCAGTCGCCTCCCCATAATATCTCGCTAAGTTTCTCATCATTACAGCAACAGAACTTCGTTTACACTTACTACAGCAATACATTAGCACCTTTTGAACTTCTTCTGGTAGATTTTCCTTCTTGAACGATTCTATCTGTAAAATGATGTATTCATATTCATCTTACATTAAATTTGTTGAAACATTCGGATAGATTAGTATTTGTTTTTTTTGTTAAATTGTTAGAGATAAGGTAGAATATGGGATTTTAGAGTTTGAGCATTAATATGTTTACTTTCGGCAACTCCCTAATCATGTAAAGTACTTGATAGCAATTTAGAGATGCAGTTAGTACTACTAGTAGTTTGGTATCAACAGCAGTGATCATGGTGGTGTGGTGATAATAATTATTCGTCTGCTCGTTTACTAACGTTCTGCTGGTTCTAAACTCTTTTCAACTTAATTAAACCTCATGGTCGTTGATAGCAAAATTCAAGAACCGATTTTACGTCTTTTCTTCTCCTTTCCCCTAAGTAGCTTTTAAGTTTTGTTCACTACAATTACTAGCGTATACTTTAAATGCAGCTATTATTATCATTATCATATAAAACTGAAATTGCACACTAGTATGTGTAATATAGTCGTAAATCACAACAAACAACAACTACATAAGTGGCCATCTTATAATGTTGCAATATCAGTAGTGGAGAATATTTAGAATGAATGTTTATCTCCCCTGAATGTTTAGAGGATCATTCATTTCATTACTATTGCAAGCTTAGCAGGGCACTGCACCAGCATCATCACGAATATTTAAATAATTTACTTGCGTTCCTCTATATTAATTATATTTAAGCAAATTCCATGGAGTAGAGTAGCCATTATGTGCAAATTAGATACTTTATCTTGAAACCATATCATCTAATCATCAGTTGTGGTGGCCTTGACTAGCACATTTTTAAAAGAATCAATACCTTCGAAGCAAGCATAACGCATCGAATTTAAATTTTATAATTTTACTGATAAATAATTGATTACCCCTTGATCTTATCAATTTATACTTACATACAACGCTTGCAAACACAAGCCAACCTTACTTTCAAATCTGCACAATGAATAACGAGATTGTTTCATAAGTCGCTTTTTATGACGCTGGCTTTATTTAAACCTTTTTTTATATCTCTGCAACTACGTGTGTGTGTTTGTGTGTACGCTGTCATACATTAGAAGGTTGTTCAGCCAGACAATAAAATCCAGAAATCATTAAATTAACTACTCAAGTTGACAAAATGGCAAGAGTGTGTTTTGAATGTGACAATATGGTTCTTAGCCTCGAATGTAATGTCTGAATTTTGATAATAAAAAGCAAATAAATAGTAAAGCTCACAGCTCACCACATGTAGCCAAGTTGAGAGAGATTGCAAAAGTTTTAAACGCATCATTCAGACCTTGTTATCTGGTACGCTATGCTTCAAAGTCTCTTCAAAATGAGCTGTTAATATGAATGATCATGTAATCATTCGTTTAGACTTACGAAGCAAAAGGGATCGGGTGAGTCCCTAAAACCGATGTAAAGTTTTGATAAAGGAGCGCGAAACTTGTGAGAATCGATTGATTGGAAGACATTTCGTTATGCTGGTCAGTATATAAATGAACACTTGAAGAATACGAAGTTGCTAAAACTGTGTCATTAGTCATTATTATTGGGTTTAGTAAATTGTAAACATTTATGAACGAATTGAATACTAGAACTAAATGATACTCATTGTTGGTACACACGTTTACGAATTTTGTCATTTTTTGTGTATTTGTGCCATATCTCTGGAGGTGCTTTGGTCCCTTTACTATTACACCAAGATTTTAAAAAAAGGTTTTCTTGTTAGTTTCTAAATTCATTCAAAAGGATTGGACAGACGAGTAGAGGATTTCGACCATGCAACATACTTTTCTTATTATTTTTGGTTACTAGAGTAGAATCTCCCGTGCTGCTTTTCAAAGAAAACGTCCACAATTAATACCCATCTAAAGAACACAATGACAGAAGTTGAGTTTTTATTTTTGTGTCGGGGCCAAGTCAAACCACAAAGCAATACTTATCTTGTTAAATACAATTAAATACGTAGCGAAGGAATTCTTAAAAGTCCACTATTTGCTACTGCTAGACCACGTTCGCGTCCGTTTAAAACAATACCTATGTAGTAAAATGTGATACACTCAAGGGTGAGAAAACATCCAAACATCAAAATTTAGAAAATATCGGTATTTACTGAGGGGAAACGGTATTTACCAATTTTCTCAGCGTGATATACGTTACATTTTTCATTGAAAACGGGGCATGGTAACCAATCGCCAATTAAGTAAATGTTAACCTTCTTCCCAATTTAAATTTTTCCCATTGATCCTTTTGGGGATGTTATTGAGACTTGGGATTTTGGAACGATGCGATGGTTTTGCTAAAAAGTAAAGATTGAATACAACAGTACCCACCACTTCACAGCCATTCTATTCTGTCATTCGTTGCCACGTACTTATTAAATAGAAAAAATAATATACATTTTATCTGGCGTTGTTCACTTATCTCTGTCTCTACCCTTTGTGTGTGTTGGCAGACATTCATTCATTATCAAACTGCTTGCACTGCTGTTTCAGTACTGAACTGAACCTCGACAAACACGTGAGCATAAAACTGACCGATAGCACAATAGCAACGCGATCATAAGTTATATGCACTATCATCACACTTTGTTGTTGTATATACCAGTTTTACAGCTTCTCAGAGCGCTCATACGTGGTAGTGACTGCGGTTGTTTTAAAATTGATGGTGACATAATAAGAGAAAAAATAATACACACACCTGACATGATGTAATCCCACCGTTCGAAAAAATTTAGGATACCAAAAACACAAGAACAACCAATACCCCATCGTCATCGCGTTGATCTTTTGTAGCTAAGAATTCACATTTTGTCAATGCTTGCTTTGTCAATGCGAACATTAGAAAAGTTAAACGCGGAGATTTTCTGTTGACATTTGCAATCATCGTTGTATAAAGTACTCATTTGTGACATAAGAGTAATTACTGTCGCAAATCACACGGAACCAATATGATTAGGTAGATGAGCTGTTCTTTTCTTTGTATATACACGTTCTAATGTTTATTTACATTGTATTGTATTATGCTAATGAGCTAAAAGGACAGAAAGCTATATGATATTTTGGCGAAGGTCTCCACGTAGTCATCATCATCCTTATTTGATTACAATCTAAAGAGGTTTGACATTAGCATCATCATGGGACGTGTCCCCAGCATGCAATTTTTATTACATTGTCGTTAAAGCAGGTATGTCCGTCTCTCCCTCTCTCTCTCTCTCGCTCTTTCTTTTCTTACTTCTTCACAGAAGCCGGTGGTACTGTTGACTGCCATTGTTCCATCATCTATCCTTCCCCGTACTCATAATATGAAGTACGAAATGCACCATATAGTTCACTTCGTCAGTCATGAATCATTGACATGGCCCTTTTTACTGATTGGTATTGGGGACAAAAGTGTTTAGAGCTAGTAACATTGGACATGGTGTTGTGGTGGTAGTGGTAGGATAAAAAGAGACTTAAATATTTCAGCCAGATGAATGCTCAGGCGAGAATAACAGTTGATTGTTTATTGCGGTATGCAGCTTTCTTATGCTGTCATAACGTAACCTGTAGATTGACAACGCACAATGATCACAATGATCAGCATTACTTGGGCTATGGAAAAATTCTTATCAAACAAGAATCGTTCGTTTTGTCAGTTAATCGAGTAGTGGTGGTTGTGTGGCTGCGCACATGCAATGGTATTACTGCATGTATGTTTGTGTTATCTATCACCATCAGTCTCTCGTCAACGTCGCGTCGTATGAGTGAGGCGGAGGGAGAGAAAAAAATATTTTAAAAACTTTTACTTTTTTGGTTCCTACCTAACTGACTCATTAGGAAGCCAAAATGACTCTATCGAGAGATGATGATGATAATGATGATGGTTTTCTGATTGCTTAATATAATATCTGGTGATTGTGATTAGTAATCAAATTGAAGATGGTTAATCAGCTCCTCCTTCGACATATTTCTAGTACCGTGTGAATGCATCACTAACGGTAATACAACAGAGGATCTCTTGTGATGAACATGACATACTTCATTTTTTCTTTTCTCCATATATTATTATTTACTTCGTTAATTTGCATAATCCCGACTTGGTGCTGCTCTCAGGTTTCAGTGATAGCAGCAGCAATAACACCTGATCATTGTTGAAGTTTGTCATTTTTTAAGTAGTTACAAAGGCATTTTTAAGTTCATAGTTGTCTAGGGACAAGTACGCGCATTATTATAACCTGTCATATATCTTCCCAAAGGAATCTCAAGGACGCAATAAAAATCACTTTTGGAGGCGTCATTGCTAAACCTCCACTTTATACTGTAGAGCTCAGAAGCCATAATACTGTAATTAGCAGTTTAAGCGAATACAGATTGAACATTGTATATTGTTTGATTTGGGCAAACGAATCTGAACAGATCCTGTTACTTTTTGGAGTTCTACAAACTCAGATAACTAATAACTTCTTGTGAAAGCTATGTATAAAAATAACAAATAAGTTACACTTACACACACGTAGTGGCGGTAGCACTGTCACTAAGATACAAGAAGATTGGAATGCTTGAACAAACTGCCTTTTTAAGCATCATAGGCGACCCCCTTTTAACTACAATACCTAATATTTATACAAAGGTACGTATACCTTCATGAAATATTTCGTGCTAAATATATACGCAATACTAACAATAAGAAAGGTGTAATCATAAGCATGTTTGTAAAAATGTAATGAAATAGCTCACAAATCACAAAGTTCATACCACCAGCAGACTAATACTGCACAACAGTTACGAGTCGTTACTTACGCTGCCAAAAAAGGCTGCATTCATATTTCATTTCTTGAGAATAAAAAACAGTTAATTTTGGATTCAGACAATTATATAATGTTTTACAAGCTGAAGTCTAATCACCAATTAGCGATGCATTATTCTCTGTTAGTCAGAGTAACAGATAGTTAGTTGTTGTTTCCTTTCTTGGTTCAAAGATCCCAATTAATTTGTTCTCTTAGGTCAGTAATTTCCGTAAAACATCCAAGGCAACTCACTTTCTTCTCGTTTTTATCAACAACACAACAGTGACGGACGACGAATCCGACGCAAAAAGTGACGAGTTTTCACTTGTGACTGTAGCGTTCACAACATATGCATATAAACACGAACAGAGGACTGCTGTACAAGTCCAACAATGAATTATCCACCTAAATCCTATTTAAATCGTAACTTATAACCTCACTCAGTCATAAATTTCCAACAAATCAACTTTTGCATCGTCACTCATCACAATAACAATCATCATCAGCTCCACCTTCATACTGCGCACTTTTTCTCGTCTCGTAACATTTATTAAAATTCTGCACCAAGGTTGTTTAATAATTCTGTACATATACCAGCAACAACCGCATCATCCATGCACGTTGGTACTCGTCATTCACTGCCTAGTTTGATATTTGACTTTAATGATTCTCTCTCTCTCTTTCCTATGATGATGTATTTATATGTGTGTATATTTATTTGCATTAATAAAAAAGAAAGTTTTATTCTCCATTTAATTTATTGTCTTCCACATTACCATCGCTACCACAGCAGCATAAGCCAAAATGTGAGCAGTTTGTGGTCAAAGAAATCAGACTACTCCGCAGAATAGAGCTCTTCTCTTTTTAGTAGGTTTGATCATCAAGAAGGCTAATGACTTAATCCACCACAAAAGCAACTAATAGTGCGAGATTACTTCATTTTGCTTTCATGAGAAAAACGCATAATATGCACAATATGCACAACATACATAACATTTTTATGGCTTAAAGAAGATAGTTTGCACACCGTATTATCTTGATTATCATAAACGGATAATCAACTCTGCTACTGCACTCACTATTATGTGTGTGTGTATTGTGTACCACCCTCATCCTTATTACATGCCTCATATATTACAACAGATACCTGTTCAAGACAAAAAAATGAATAAAGAACAGTGGCATCAACATGGAGTAAAAATTGCAAACGAAATGGTATGAACTAACAGCACAGTTACATGTTGAGAGTAACACCAACAAAAATTTCTAATCACTACTGGCACTTCTGGCTTTCCATAGTAATAATAATAATCATAACAATAAAACTGATCTCAACTTTAGACTTAATTTTTACTACACATTTACGTTTTCCTTTTAAAAGTGCAGAAACGAACAGAATGAATTTTTTGTTAAGTTAAATAACAACATCACGAAGGGAATTTAAAAAGAATCTAAAATTTCGCAGCAGGAAGCATGGACGAGATCTGACCATGATTTAAGACGCTAACAAATGAATGAATGAAATGTAGTGGGGCTTAGTTAGGCGAAATATACAGCCATATTTTAATAAGTGAAGTCAGTATGTCAGTCGTAGAGTGCTGCCACAACAACAAACTGCGCTATTACAATCATTATAAATCAGAACATCTCTCGTCTACTGCCAACGAAACCAAAAAAAACTTTCAGTTTTTTTCTTCTTTTCTTCTTAATCTTTGAAAATTTCACGAACGAACACGAACGTGAACTGCAGTTAATATGACGACAAGACAAGAGAACCGCGCTGCTACTCCCATAACGAGCCACAAGAACCATAACAGTGCAATGCCAATGCAAAGAACAATGACATGTTTGTTTATGGGTTACTGCTAACTAGCATATTGCATCAAGGCTGAAGGACGTAAAGAAGAGGTATCACAGATGCTGCAGATTCATCAACAGTTGGATTTAAATTACGACACAGAGCAGAGACCAGAGTCAGCGAGACAAAAGTGGCAAAGCAAAGCATGGCGATGAAAATGATATTAAAACGATGCCAGTTGATTCAAATAATAACTTGCTCTTTCTGGCTGTTCTCACTGCGGGGGATACGCGTTTCGGTTAATATACATAACGCGTAACCATACGGCCGGTAGTGGTGGAAGCAATATAAATAATTAAANCTTTCTGGCTGTTCTCACTGCGGGGGATACGCGTTTCGGTTAATATACATAACGCGTAACCATACGGCCGGTAGTGGTGGAAGCAATATAAATAATTAAAGGTGAGTTAAGCTAATTCCGCGAGTGTATAGGATTCACAATGAAAGTGAAATAAAACTAGTCTTTATCTTAACACCTAAATGGCCAATACATGACCATCAGACACGCACAACAATTATTCAAGCAAAAAAAGAAGAAAAAATGAACAGATAAGACAGTCAGCTCAAACAACCTGATTGATGACACTGTAGCGCGGCATATTGTTCGTAAAGAAGTCGTCGCACTTGCTCTTCTCACTTTGTAATAATGTGTGGCGTAGGAATTTATCTACCTAAATACCAACAAGTGCTGTGTGTTCTTTCTTCGTCAATTCTAAATTAAACTTGCTTCATCGTTGTGTGCACGCCGCTATTTAACTTCTTCAACGCTTTTTTTATCAGAAACATTTTGACTCTGTGCATCTTCAAAAACAGAACAAAAATTATCAAACCACGGCACTTTGTCTACTGATGTGACGCAATTTAAAACTTTTACTTTTTGTTCTGAGATAGTTTTCATTTCACATAAAAAGTGTTATAGTTCTTGTGCGCTTGTACCACAGTATATCACTCCGCGTCGCATCATTTTGGTAATATACCTACACAGTTACACAGACGGCTCAGCTCAGTACAATTAGGTATATTTGTAATTGTTTTATGCCTTTGTGTCCTGCGTATTCATTTGCCATAATAGCTTTCTATATCCTAACAATGGAAGATGACGTTTTATTTGCAACTCTGTTGTTATTCTATTCTCAGCACAAGAAAATTAATCGTCGTTTGAAGGAAATGGAGTGGAAAACGGATGCTTTTTTTGGCTTGACAGGTGTTTTCATCAGTTGATTCATTCTTCTTTATCATCATCATACATGCCTTTTAAACACCACCTCACCCCACACAGTTACTACATTTTTTCCATCGTTACTACCACCCCAAAGCCACCGTTATTATTTATGCTCTTTGTTCTGCTGATGTTTGAGCAATAGAATAAAAAGACAATTTGTCATGGTTAACTGCTGAGACTGACTTTTGGTGACAGTAGCAACACGCAGACTCAGCTTGTTGTTATTTCGTTTCTTTACCTGTTTCATTTTTTGCCGAATTGCATTAGTAGCTAATGTATAGTACAATAATATCGACTAGTATATAAAAGAGGCCCCTGTAAACTACCTCATACTTTGCTGTCCTTTTTAACGACACGGACTATTGTTGTTAGTCGTAGGGAATAGGGTTGATGAAGCTTCTTACAAGCCACATGTAATTGTAACAGTACACATATAACAAAATTGGGTTATTTACGTTTACGGTTGACTGCTAGATTTTCGTCATTAAGTAATTGATCGACGATTATAACTGCAAAATGTCCAAAACGACATTTCAAAAATCATAGTTTACTTTATATTTCATTTTTACACGTTTGTCGTTGTAAAATATTAAAAGCTCTTTTTGCTCGCATGTGCTCAGATATACACGAAAGGATGAGCACTGCTGCTGATTGAGCAGTTGTCATGTAACGTAAGTACCTAGTGGTAGTACTAGTAGTAGTTGTACTGAAGGTATAATTTCATCGTAGAGTTTGCACCTGCTAATCAACAATTTGGTAAATAAAATGGAATTTGTAAACCCACAATAATGCAATATACAATCGTCGCACAACTATGTGTAATGAATAATTTATAAACATGTGCGTTTGAATAATCGTCAGGTAGGCAGGCAGGGCCGGAGAGACTTGAGGAGCTTCTATGATGGCGTGAATAAGCAAGAACTATATAATAACGATTGCGTACGTTAAAATAAATGCTTGTGTGATTTCTGCACGTATTTTGCCGTGTTCATGAATCATAAGTTGTGGCTTTTCTTCTTCTGGTTGTGTCCCAACTTTAACCAAAAGGCTCATTGGTGCAATACAAGTGTATCTTGCATGGGTCGTTGTCATCGCTTTGAAGGAAGCAATATAGCAAATGGTGGGTAAAATAAAACCTATCCTTCTCTGCCTCTCTTTCTAAATTACCAAACACCGCACCTTCTCGACTTATTCATAAAAAGGAAGATTACCTATAGAACGAAACAATATCAAGCGTCCCTTAAAAATTTTCCTCTTTAATTTACCGTCCTTATTATTAGTAAATTGGGATAAAAAAGGTCCATATTCTATCCCTTCACTACGTGCCACTCGTTTCATTACGGTGACCTACAACCTCAACCTTATATCAATCTACCTAACCTACACAAACAAAACAAAAAAAATCTCTTTTTAAAAATATATTATATAGACTAACGATACAATTAAATATAAACGCACAATGCCTGCTGACTATTGACTGATAATGACGATAATGTTGTTTACCTTGTTAGCTCTTTGACTATATGTACGACTCCCATGTGCTCTCCTGCTAATAATAATTTGCAACAATGCACGTCTATTGTAAATTGTAAAAAAGGTTTATAGGATCATCGCCGTGATCAATGATCTCCACCACCACTGCCATCAACAAATTCATGTAGAATGACGACACTTTGCTAATTTCAATACAGATATGATGAATGCAACCTGCAGTTTCAGTGACGCAACAGACTATGTGGTTAGTTGTATGAACACACGCAAATCCTCTTTGTTTTTTCATATTTCATTTATCACTGCTGCTCATCTGATCGCTACATTTTCGTTTACAATGGTAATATTTCCTAATATGGGACGGTAACGAAAATGACACCAGTCAGTCACACGGTAAAAAAACACGCCAGGTTTGTAGTTTGCAGATGAGTGAGGGTTGCGTGTGTGAGTTTCATCCCTTTACACGTGTTACCGCCAACATACAAATACAAAACCAATATATATGTAAACTTATACCTCGTCGCCGCCACCAGCCATCATCAGCTCTGACGAGCAGATTTTCCTCTGATGTACTTACAAATTCTGTCGATTTATACGGCAACTTTTGCGACAACCGCTGCTCCCTCCCTCATATATTATCATACAAAATCCAATAAAACAGCCAAAATAATTAGTACTCGGCCATATTCAGTGTATGCAAACACCATAACAGTAAATAAGTAATACAATTATGTACAAGATTAACGAGTGACTGCGCACACAAAAGGAAGGCGACATCAGACACACAAAATGCAGAACTACGCACTTTTGACTAGACATGCGTATATTTGATTAATTTGATTATGCAGGTAAGCAGATCACAGAGGAATTTATTTAACTGTTTTGTTATCCATCAAATGTTTTTTCATTGCAATTTTACTTTTTAAATAAGGTCCTCATTATTAGTTATTTATGCACACATGACATATGACATCACTGCCCTGCGACCTATCAAACCTCTATCTCATTTATTTTGATAGAATTTGTTTTTAAAATTACATTTATAGTTAGTTACCAACTATTTTTACATAGAGTAATTATACTTGATTGCACGAGTGTAAAAGGTAAAATGAATAAAAAATTTGCAAGGCTGGGCAAATTCATCTGCATAATTTTCGGGTTTCTACTGACTGTGCATACAATGACAATAATATAACAACTCTAGATTTTTAAGTATTTACTTTTCACAAGTTCATTATATGTATATCGCTCGGGCCTACTTACTTACACAAGGGCCGTGATTGAATAATCAACTACAACTCAACAACAACTGAATGCTTCATTATGTTGGTTAACCCTTTGACGATTCTTGCACTGCTACTGGCGGGACAGAATAGTTGCTCCTGATACATTAAGATATGAAATATTGCTAAAGGTGACGGTTAAAGAATAATTATGGTGTCATGAATTAGGTAATTGAAAATTACTTTACCACGAAATTGGGTACATGTATCACATTATCATTAGTACCCTTTTTGGCCAGTCCAAGAAAATTAGGAAAATAAACGGAATCATGCTTACCTATTTGCAGTGGCAATAAAAACATTACGTGAGATTCAAACACGAACATGTTACTGCAACTGGAGGTAAGGTGCTCAGTGGATATTATCAAACATATATATACATACCTAACTGAGAGTTGCATTGATAACTGAAATCGAAGTTTTTAATATCGAAATAATAAGCATGTATGTACATTGCGTGATGTGATTCATTGGCTGATACAATTTTTACTATTGCAGCAACAACAACAACTCAGATTTACTATCAACTATTGCTGCTGCTGATCACGATGATGCAGTCAATAGTATTGGAATTATTGATTTGTTCGTGTAGAATGACATGGAGATTATTATGACATTGCATCATTTTTCTTATACGTGTGTGTGGTTCCTTGGACATATTCATTAAGAGGAGCCATGAAATAAGAGATACTGGCATTTACATTAGTGTCAATGTAGAGCCTACTCACATTAGCCGTGCTGCCCACGTTCAACATTGTTTTTATGAACTGCCTTTCATTACTTGCACGTCTGGTACACAACCGTTGTCCAACCCTTGTCATAATTTTTTTACAGTAACATGCTTGCAATATACTAGGTAGGTAGTAAAATGTTTGGTATCAGCACGTAAGCTGGTGGTGGTGGTGGTGGCAGCGACGTGACACGATGTCAACAACAACGTATTTATTGTAATTTGATCCTAATGAATTTTGACTTCTGTGGGAACCAAGATGTTTACTTGATCCAACGATCTGGTATGTTCGGTTTGCTCCCTAGACACTTGCAATTACTCAAAGCCAGTACTTTGTTCATCCAGAGGATAATTTTATTACTTTTTTCGAGTCTACTTCTCAAAAAAAGACGAGACTTTGTTTCATTTGTATTCCTGTCAAGTCATCATCATCATATTCAAGCCGTCAGTTATTTCATCTATTAAGTAGCGGTGATGTTATAACAAGAAATATTTTTAACGAGCGAACAGGATAACTTTATGAAAAGGATTTAGAAAAGCTGAGAATAAAATATAACTGTTAGTTATTATTATTATGGCATCGTTGGAAAAATATGTAAACATTACATATGTATATATGTAAAAGTTAAATTTTAATCCTACAAATATTGGTTCCCTATTTTGTTCATCCTGTGTAACGACAACAACAAATGCTCGTTTTTTAATGATATTTTGATGGGATGGTACGAAGAAAAGTACTAACGGATAAAGATACATTAATTTTTTTTTGCTATGTTAACCAAATCAAACGATTGTTGCGAATGTAAATTTACTTTTGTAATTGTGTGTAGGCAGAAGAGGGATGGTGATCATCATCTTGTAAAAGAGTATCAATGCAAGCATAATTATTTTAGCTCAATGCAGCATAAAATTATGTTATGATTTGCCTTTATTTTTTCAATGCAAAGCAAGCATCAAGCTGCGCTTGCTCTAATTGATTTACTTAAGTACTGTAGTTAGTTGTAAAGTACATCCATTTTTTACCTTTCTTTGACGCTCCACTTAAAAAGTGTAGGATATGGCACTACGTGTTAAACCGTAAAGTAATAAGTAGCGCTAGAAGGTTATTATTTACCAGCAAAATAGCTAAAGCAAAAGATATCCGAAGGCATCACGTGCACCTTGACAAAAGAAATGATAATATGGTAACTAGTTTGATTTGTTACAAGTTATTTAGCAGTTGCAGTCCGGCTAGTTGGTTGTTAGTAGCTGTAAGTGTCTAATTTATAATGTTAGTAAATGGCCCAAGAAAAAATACGAGCAGAATTTAAAAAAATAATCTTTCAACAGTGCACTGTGTAGATTTATAAATATTCGAGAATGGACCATAAGCTATTACTTAAACTGATACTAGCTAGCACTACGCCTGAATAAATACTTAAGCGTGCTACGTACGAAAGCTGTATGAAATCACATTTATTTTCCTCATTCGTTTATGTTCGATATGTATATTTACAGTTAAAGTAACTTTCCTTTCATATTTGTCAACGAAAGTATAAACAATTCTTGTTATTTCTTAAGAATGCATACTAAAACTGAAGGCAGCTGCACATATTTTTTTAAATAAATAAGTGTTATTATGACAAAAACAAAACAGACTTTGTAACTCGAAGACAATTTCTCGTCGTTACTGCAAGGCAGGCGCCAACGACATAATTAGTTTTGACTTTCAACACATCAAAACAATGGTGGCTGGTCATCATTTGACGAAACATAAGTTTGTTTCCATGAAATGTACCCGATGTGACAGCATAACAATAGCAAAATTAAAATAAAATCAAACAACATCCTAGTTCGTATTTAGTGAAATTAAAACTTTCAATGTGTAAACCAGTAAAAACACTATGTGTGGCGCACTTTACTGCGCTCAATTCAAAACGCTTGAAAAATCCAAAATGCCGAATGACAAACACGAACACATAACATAAAAATTAATCAATACCTAAGTCCATATTATACGTAGTTCAATACATGCGTCAAGTTGCCTATTTCTGTACGTACTGCCAACATTTCATGTTATATATTTCCAACAAAATTATCGCCATATGACCGAGACTACTTGCATGAAATGTAATCACACCAATTTTTGCTCTTTTAGTGTCACAGACAGGTGTCTGTTCTGAATGACCACTTTAATGTGGTGACTTGGCAATAATATGTCCCCAACTCAACATAAAAACCAGCTCTCTTGGCAAATGATAGGCATGCAAATTATTACTGCAGTGGAGATTATGCGATTAGATTCTTCCTCACTAGTGTCCCTGAATTGCAAACATATTTCCTCTTCTAACGCGATACATCATTTCAGAGCAAAACCACATCGATTATCTGGCCACAACATAGTTACCTTATGTGTGCATTACGTTTACGTTTCGGTTGCAAACATATACACATACATATGTATATACCTACGCTTTGACATATCTTCTCCATCATATGACCTGTAGTGCCCCGTATCAGGGACTACTTGTCAAATCAACGAAACGGCACTTACCGTCAACAATAATTAGAACATATTATATGAAAAGAACTATCACTATCAAGAAAACAGAAAAAGTCTGCGAAGTAAGTAGCACACACATTAGATCACATCATCATTCACTTCTGTGGTAGTGTCATTTACTGGTTTTAGTGGTTTTCCTGATGGCGACGATAGAGCTAAATGGAGCATAAAAATGTACAGTAAAGAAAATAGTACACACACGCACTCATGATCTTCTAAGCCTTATCTCGCAATTTATTAATACATCTTATGTTGTTCTAACATTTTAATAGTAGATATAATCGTGTCGTGATAATGAAGAACGTAATCGGCAGATCAGTAGTTCAAATGAATTGTCTACCGTTTTATCACCAATCTTGGGTACACAGTAATTAGAAGTAAACGAGTATCAAAATAATCCAAATAATTTTTTTTATCGAGGACCTGAAATCTTCCTTCACTTCCCTAATATTATTGCCACGCCAATTTTTATGCAGAAAGTCTTACGGTTACTTCATTATCATTTCTGTTGTGGTAAAATAGCCTACTTCTCTGTCTACAGTCTACATCTTGACTAGTGATTTCATGCTGTAATTTTCAAGAATGTGTGTGTGTGATAATTTTAAGTTTAAGTATGCTCTCATTGTTTCTACACATATGTAGTGTGTTGCTGCCTTTAAGAAACAACAATTGTTGCTACAAGTTTGTTCTTTTGCTTGAAGGATACTAGTTGTAGTTGTAATCATGAAAAAATCTCAGTAGTCAGTTGTTAATTAGTTGTACTATCACAAATTCACCTTCTACCACCATATAAAAAGTACAAATATTAAACAGCGTGATAAAAATGTAAAGATGTACTTGATTTTAGCTACGTAGATTTTTATGGGTAACTGATGGAAAAGAAAACAATGCACCCACCACCCACTCCTCACTTCAAATATATTTTATAAAAATTAATTTATAACTTTTGACTGTGTGGAGAAATTTTACTGCCTGGTTAGTCTGGTAGGTAGGTGTTGCTGTGCAGTTGTGTATTATTTAAAGCGTATGGTGGGGTGGATGCTGGGGAAACAGGAACGATGGCATCTTACAGTTGAGGGTGGAAAAGGGTTGATGATGCAGAGCAGTAAATATGCAAAGACCAAACTCACCACTACTAACATCAATATGTCTTGAAATTTTGACTGCAGAATGTACTCGCTGATGTACAGCAGAATGTACTGAAACAAAAACAAAACATAAATATTCGAGTTAAAACTGCAGCAGCAGTAGTAATTAATGTGATATTATCTTGTCGCTATGTTTATTTATTGCTTGTTGTAACTTGTCCTGCTGCGACGTAAACAGGCAAAAGCATACATGTACAAACTTACGTTGCCTCCTGTTTTATAAATTATAACAGCAATGGTGGTGGTGGTAGTGCAATGATGAATCAACGCAGCTACCATAATTTATAATCTAGATCAAGATTGTTCGGGGTTCTGTTTTTAAATCAAGTCATGGCGATTCATTTTTACCAAATATAGCAATTACTGCGTAATTTATCCATCTAAAGGTAAGTATTAAAATATTAAATAAATTCTCAGATTCGCAAATGACAAGGCTGCAGTACATAACCAAAAGACGGAAAAGGAAACACGCGCAGTATTTCGACTTTCTGTGTTATACAATTCAGGAAAAAATGGTTAATAAGTTCCTTTTAGGACAGGACACTTGAGTGCTAATGTTAATCCCGTGGTTCTTTGTTTGAATACTGCTGGCGTGGTGGCGCACTGCGCGTGCAAATTTTGAGAGACGCAGCAGTGGGAGTAAAAATCAACTGTACGTAAAATTACGTTGCAACTCATAATTAGAAAATAAATTGTCAAAATATGTCGTGCCCCGTATATTTTGGGAGCAAACAAGGAGATGTAGGGATAGAGACGACAAAATAAAATAAAAAGTAACTGAAGCAAGGCTCCAAATGTGAGTTATATGCCACTAGTCTTGTCTGCTTTGCATGTTTTAAATTTAATTTAAGAAAGTATCATGGTGCGCTACTTGTCGTCAACAGGAAATATAGTATGGCGTGATCTATCGTGATGATACAACTGCTGCACTACTTCTTTTGCAGATCAAGATTGTATAATAATTTGCCGTGAGTATTGACGGATTACATAAAAGAGTTCCGTGCGGATTAGAAAAAACAAACAAGTTGTAGCAGACAGTGACGGTAGGTAGGTATATTTACATTTCTAGTGTTGCTAGTGCGAACTTTTTTGTACCAACATTACTAATCTAAAGTCTGAACACAGACTTCTACTCGTTGCGCATCCAACTCGATTAAGAGAGCAATCTTTGTTGTCTCATCAAATTTTATTTTGTGTGGATGGATCTGTTTTCTTTGTCTCTTTTCATTTTTCAAAAGAAGACGTAATCGATAGGTGATCATAAAGTGGCGCTGCTGATGACGGTTTTTCAGTGTATTCTATTCAATGTGACGCCACTTTGTTCTGCTAACAAGTAAAAAAGAAAATGCAAACGTTGATTGTCTGCAGTAATTGGATTGAATTTGATATACCCCGCATATATGACAATCAGATGAAGAAATTAGTCGTTAGATGAGCAGTGCATTTAAAAACGCGTTCTGTGAGAGTAGGCGGATTTCATAACACCGAAACAAACGATGACATGATTAACTCTTTGAAGTTTTTTCCTTGTTGCTCGTTATCATTACTTTCTTCTGTACACTCCATGTCAAAAACGTTTGCTGGTTGCTCTGTGAGTGTGTATTTGCGTGCCCCGTAGGTCTCTTTTTGGTGGTTGGGGTTGAATTTTTTCTGTGCACAAGACAACTACAAACTAGCAACTACGTTCAACGCTTATTTCTCAGAGAGTGAGAGGTAAACTGTCACTTTCAAATAAAGAGGACAAGTGAGGGAGTTTGTCTGTTGAATATTTATACTACGCGTGTGTATTTCAAGTGACAATATCTTTCAGATGTGTGCTCGCAGTAAGTCAAAAAAGAGACACTCATAAGCATCGTTAATAAATTTTGTAGAAAAAATCGTAAAATGCACAAATGGTAAGCACATGTTCTGTCTCAGCAAAACCTTTTTCTCACTCCACTCCGGCGCTGCTCGTATTTCATTTCAGGACTCTGTTATCATTATTATTATTTCCATCTTCAAATAGGAATAACTTGTATTTACTATGTCAGTTTTCCATCGTTCACATGCATTTTGCCTATTTACGGTAATTCAGAAAAATAGATTAATGTCTCACATCTCTCACAAATGTTTTTTATAAATTGCTTTACTCTCTCTCTCTCTCTACAAACTAGGTGTTATAGTTGCATTTGAGCCTTGTTGTTTGTGTAGTATACACGGCTCTTATTGTGGTTGTGTATTTACAAGTTTCCTGCAGTCTTTTGCAGGTAGGTATTCCCGTTTTTCATGTTCTGTCCAAACTCCAAACAACTGATGCTCGGCTTCTCGGGGGACAAGAACGTGTAGCCTGTTTCATGCAATGAACCGGCAAAGAAAAGTTTACCTAAACTCATTTTATTGCGTACATCTGTGGTGCATTGTGTTGAAGGTGAGTTTAACCTTTTGAGAAGAGCTAAAATGAAAATGTAGTATTTGATATAGTCACTTTTGACGCTACAACAACAATGACTCATCGTCAAGATCATGTCGTAAGGTTCAGCACGGAATAAATAGACATGTACCTACGTAGTAAAGGAATAAAATCAAAATTTAATGGAAAACGAAATGAAATTCGACAGCATCTTCAAGTGTCTCCTCCCATTACTGTCTGTCGTAAATGAAAGATCATGCACAGAATATTAGCGTTATTGTAGACAAACTCTCATTAGCAGTAGCTTTGGAGAGAAAAAAAAACAAATTAAAAATACAATCTCGTAACATGCAGGCATTTTACAGGACATGAGCATCGGACACAGAGGCATAATAGGAATTTCTGAAGGTTATTTTCAAAATCGTTGCGTGTTCTGTGTCTGTCCTGGCGTCCTACCTGCCGGTATTGTAGTAAAACAAAAGTTATTCGCACTATATATTTTGTACCATATGCACGCTATTACATTTTGGTATGGTGAGGCACATCTCTAATTCAATACTGCTTTATCTGGTGTCTTGATAATGATGGGACTACCATCATCACCAGAAAGTCACCCTTTCATCTTGTAATATTTGGATATTAGGAACTACATATACGGAGAGACTAAATGTAATAGTAAGTAATGATGATAATGGTTATGATGGGCATCCTCATTTAATTCAATTTGAAGGTTACTTCCTAAGCAAGGTAGAAAAGAATGGCAAAAACACGGACGAACACGAAAGCAAAAAGCATTATTATCACTATATTATATACTGCACAAAACAGTCATAGTCCTCTTTGTGAAATTGTAGAATAAGGAGCAAGTTGGTGGGAAGGCAAAAGAAAAAAATGTTACAGATAATTTCTTTTTCTTCTTGTCTTCCGTGTGGTAACGGTTCTAGTTGATCTACCCGTGCCAAATGTGGAGGGTACGTTGAAAGTATTTCCGTATAAATATAAATGTTTAATCTTGTCGGGGAACCCGGGACATAAAGTATTTGAGTCAGCAGAGGTAAAACACAGTCCGAAGTTAGACACTACCCCGGCAAAGAGTATACAAAGAAAAGGTTGTACAATAAATGAAAAGATGAAATCGATTTTTACCATTTTGACATTTACGGCGGTTCTAAAAATACCCGTGGGGAAGGAAAACATATTTATATCGTATCATGTGCCATGTTAAAGTTCGGTTATAAAAGTCATGTTATGTAATTCTTAGTAATAAGGTTCGGCAAATCAGTAAAATAGTCAATGGGAAAGATGAAATCTGTCGCTTTTCACCTCCTATAAAGTTTGTGCTAAAATGTTGGAATGCATGGGGGAGAGCTGCATGCTGAATAGCAATGGAGGCATTAATAATCATTTCTTCTACTTCTTGCGGCCTTGAATGTTCCACTAGTGACCAAGTGGGAACTATGAAAAAGAAATTGTATTACGTCGCAACTATCGCATCATTGAGTGGTGCAGTAAAAAAATACGTCGACAAACTGCATACCGTAAACTTGTCAATAACAAGGGCAGCATTTACTAATAGTTTTCATTCTTTTTATTTTATACGAAAGAAATAATGTCCCAGCATAACTTTAATTGTTTAAAAATTTCTAATGATTAAATACAAGATGAAATGCATGTCACAAGGGCAAGACAAAAACCATAAATCTTTCTTAATAAAATCCTTAATTTGTTCGGAATTCTTTATTACACTTTGAATGCGAATTTGTTAAAATTGAAACTATCTTGCTATTTTATAAATTCAATGGGCATTTACTGATAGCTGTATTGTTTTAAGAGTTTACGGTATGTACATATCACAGAGCTGCAAGAGACTGTAACATCAGAGGTACCGTTACAGGCTTAATTGCGGAGGCAAAAAAACACATAACATTGAGTTTGAGTGAGATGGAAAGTTTGTTTGCATTCGATATACCTGTGTGGGCTGACATGCATATTCCACAGAGCTGAGCGTTTGCATATCATCACTGCCAAATGCTGAACTGTGTTTTTAACTAACTTCTCGCTGCGGCTTGACAGTAAAATCTTAATACAGATATTAAAATGCACTACAAATCTCTGCGCTAAACTGATAATTTATCGCATCCTCTATTTCTACTTTGTGGTGCAGCTGCGCTGAGGAAATGACAACGTGCGTGCCTACCTATTTTCTTTGGTTTGCCTTTTGATATTTTCCTAGTCACTTCCACTTCTCATTCGCATGCATGCCATTTGAATATTTCTTATGTCTACTCATTGTCGAAGTAAATAAGCGCCCAACTAGATCTTGTATGTCTACACTGTTTTGTTTTGAAGGATCCCTATCCCATTTCATCATTTATTCATGGCTTTATCGACATACTTGGACTTGAGATAAATACCATTGCAAATTACCAAATATTTGTGCAAACAGACGGAAATGGCTGCACTGACAATCCAGTTTGCCAGTACTGCTTCTGAAATACGCGCTGAAGTTTAAATTTTATAAATGGCGTTACATATTTACAGAATAAATAAGAACTTTAGCCTTCTACTTGTTCATTTCTTATTCAATGAGAAATTATTAATTCTCCGTTTGGCATTCCGCAAGGTGACTACCAAGGAGTCCATTACACTGTCATCGTGAATGGACGATCAAAATTGTTAGATTGTCGGGGGAAAAATTTCTTACTACCGTGAAATGCAATGTATATTTTGACGCCTCACGCCAAAGAAATTTTGTCTAAGGCTTCGGTGCGATCTTGTAGCTATGATATCATCAGAATGATATAAAATCGAAATGGCAATGACTTCTCTGCTTCACTCTCTATTTACCTTTTCGTACGGAATCCATTGTGACCATTTCATTACAATTTTACACGCTATTTTACCGTAATCATAGTGGAAACAGGCTGAATCAATGAGTATCTATGAAGTTGAGAAAAAAAATAGTAGATAAGTTTTGCTTTGCATGGGTAACATCGTGACTACCACTACTACTGTACAACAGCAATCAGAGTTGATTTTACCTTTTCTGCTTAAAAATGTCGTTTATATCACATATACACATAACATGCTAATAGGCCCATATTGCAGTGAAATTTCTCGGAAATGGTAAAATTGGTAAATTCATAAATTCATTTTCCTCTAATATTTAAATAAATACAAACAAAACATTGTGTTCTTGCACCGCCATAAATTAAATATTTTTGCATCATTCATACCTGTCTGTTGTAGTTGTAGTATATTAAAGTGAACGGCAACGTCGGCAAATAAAACTACAGTGATGAAAGCTGAAGCGGTCCCTTACTGTAACACAATTACTGATCCGTAGTCCCCTTTTAAGCGATAGACAACAAACTACACTAAAAGCGATAATGGTCACTTTTTCCATTATCTGTGTATCATCATCCCTACTAATAGGCAAATGCAATGGAGATTGATATTTTGAATTTCAAAAGCAAATTGATTTACGCAGACAAAACGATCGTTCATTCATTATTACCGTAGTGGTGCTGCCGACTGCGTATCGTTGTTTGTTCTTGGTTGATACGATATGTTGACAATGTACCCTACTTCAAGATTTTTTCGCTGTGTATAAATTGAAACAATTGGGATGAGGTAGCCGATGCTGTATAATGAAATGCAAGGCAGGAGAATCATGGGACGCACATTATGAATACAACAACTAACAACCAGAACAATTGAAACGCTTGAATTAAGTGGGCTAAAGCAAAATACATTGCCGAATTTACCTAGGGTGTTCATCCAATTGTGACTTGATCAACTTCCAGGAAGGCGACAACACATGGTTGCTCGCTATTCCAATTCCAACCCCTAACTCTTCTTTTACATACTACACATTGTGTTTCCTATGGTCACAATAACAATTTCACTGTTGAAGGTAAAAAATAAAGTAAACATAGGTTAAAAATACGCAATGGATCGAATGAGTAATCCATGTGGGGTGTATCATGTATGCAGCCTCACCGATCTAAATACCTGACGTCTGATATCCTACCGGAAGTAAGACTTCTTGGGTGTACAAAATGTCGGGCGATGAGACCAATTATAGCCCGTATGAAAAACAGCTCGACCAGCAGCTTCAGCGGTTATGCATGCAACAACAAGTGCTGATCAACAAACAATGTATGACAGATTCCACATACATATATGACCGTGTGAGTCACACGGTGTGACTGACGCATGAATATTTAACTAACATTATTGTCATAGTGTATAGAGGTGCCTTTTGTTTCCTCTACTTGCCACAAACATTTTAAAAAACGCCGATCTTACCTTGTTTAATCGTCAATGAAACGTCTACGGAATCCGTTTTTGCTCCAAAGTGTACTGATCACCACATCACAGTCAAACGAAATGTTTCACTATTAGCAGTGTCTTCTCCTATTGTACTATTAAAACTTCATTAAGTTTACACTAATATCCAGCATGTGGAAGTTTAATACTCTTTTAACAGAACCCAGGAAATAGCCTATTCAAGTGACACATACATATAGGCTACCAATGTGATATCGGTATGCTCCTTTTTGCATATTAGATCCTTTTACCAGATAGAAAATAAGATGATCTTAATGTGTCCATCCACCACAGTCACGGTTCTTGAACATTGGACACTAGCACCCAAAACACGCAAAACTAAATTACTTGTTTTTTATCAGTTTTTTATAGAACTGAAAAATCTGCATAAAAGTTATTGGCAACAACGATTACTCCCCCATATGAAAAGACAGTTTGCCAGCCATGCAGGACTACACTGTACGGACAAGCACACAGGCATCCGCGGAACGAACAGCAAATAGGTACCACTGTATAAGAATGAATCTCAAAAAAACGCCAACACAGACCACCGTTTTTGTTCTTGAACGTTAGACGCTCAGATGGGAACTGAAGGGTTGGTGATAGGAAAACGCAGCGTGGTCTGCAACTTCTTGCTTGGTGATGCTGATGCTGTGAATCCTGATGTGGCTGAAATGTATGTATGTATAGCCTTTTACACTAACTTTTGCTGTAACCCACCCATGCATGCATACCAACTAGTAACTATTACAATGCAACCCACAACAATGGTGCAGTGCGTTCAGATGGAGAAGCAACAGATAACCTCTGCCTGCTTCTACGATGAACGAGCAAATGATGCGCTGTTTGACATGCATTGTCGTACATTTCGTATGCATAATTGCAAGCTAGATAGCGCTTGAGCATCTATCGTTTCGCAATTTAACGTATGTAGAGATTGGGGAGCTGCTTTAATTTCACTCTGGAAAATTATATCGCGAAGGAAAAAATTTATGCTTCGCTGTACAAAATAATTTTACCATCAGAAGATTGACAGTCGTAGACAAATTTTTAAGTGAAATTTAAATAGCACCTGACTCAAGAAGACCATGCATAAATCAATGGTCTACTGTGTTACAATTTGTAGCAGTTACAGCAATATACTTCCAAAGTGTTGACTGCTGGCCGGCTATTTCTTTAGTACACTAATTGGCATTAATGACACCATGAGATGGAAAAGAAAATCGGTTCGATCGGACATTTAAAGAAATACCACGACTTCTTGTAACACATTTATTTCGTGAAAACAAACAGGAAGCTCTTTATATTTGCTGTATAAATATTTACAGCTTAACGCTTGAATTAAAAATATATATCTACGTTTACGAACTTACTTGCCCGTAAAAATACAAAGTGTGTTTAATCTAACACTATCGCTGGAAATGAGGAAGTTCTAACTAACTAACTAACTAATCTAAACTATTCATCCGTAGATTCGTACCGGTATATCTTTTTTTATACGAAAATGGAGTAGAAGTAACATTTTTTTAAATAATGTTCTTTTTGGGATTAACTTTGTGACGATATGTGTCTGCAACAAAGTCAGTTATCATTATTAAAAATATATACAAATATCCAATTATCTTGACGAATTATTAAGTCTTATTAAAGTATAAATGTGATCAAATTTGTGGTGTTAATATTCGGAGCTGATATAAATAACTAAAACTACCATTTAATATTATTGTGCTGTTAATTTCAATTGATTTACTTTATATTATTTATCCCTACTGATTTCTGAATATTACAATGCTGCTGAGATAGATACATATGATATATATGTACTTATAATAAACCGTTGCAATTACTTTTTAAATGGTTTATTTCGTTTTCTTGCAGTCTTACAATTTTATTTCAGACGTATAAGTTTACTTACGATTACGATTGTTTTATATACAGCTTTTCAGGCTATTTGTTTTGAAAGATTGAATTAAGATTACAATTTCTTAAATTTTTCAATTTAGACTGACTAAATTATGAATTTGGACGAACTTTCTCAAGAAAAGTATTGTTTTGCAACAAAACAACTTATAGGTTCTACATACTTTACTAACTTGTTCTGCATAATCTTTTTGTTCTATATGTTTACTAAATTACTTTACTTGATACAAAATAAAACTTCAAACTTGGGATCAAATCAAGCAACACGTCAACTCCTCTACTATTATTTCTTTACTGTAAATTTTCTTGGACAAATCGTTACAAATAAAGTTCAAAATTTACATTCCACATAATAATAAAGTGACGTTCCCATAATCACATGGTAGAAATATTCCATACTGAACAATGAAACTGGACCACATTTACGCCTACAGAAGACTAACGATGGTACTAAAACGAGTTTCACCATTAGGAAGCTAACTTTCATGGTAGTTTATAAAATTTCTGAAACGTTTAATATTGACAGGAAATTGGGTTGCTACTTGCTTTCGCTAAACATGTCAACAACTTGCAATACCGTGTAAGCTCGTAGCATGCTATAAGCTACTAGCAATTACTTATTAACAGAGTTGATATTTTTTTGTAGAGTAAAGGGTTTCACATGTATACCTAATACCTATGCAAAAAACATCTTTTGCGCATCTCTGGTTATAAGTTATTAGTAACAGTAAGTAGTGAAATTAAAAAAGTATATCATAAAAAATATTAGTTTTAAGTTGTAAAAAAAGAAATAACAATATAAAAATATGATAGAGAGAAACAACCTGTGGATAAACATAGATAGCAATATTTTATGACTACATTCCGTACCTCAGCGGTTTTGCCAGATAGCAACGCGGCTGGAAAGCTATTAAAGCAATCTTCCATATCGCTAGTCAAATGTGATATTGACAGTTTTGTGTGTCGTCAGACGGAGTTTACAGTGATATGATTTATTTACACTGAATAAGTTTCATCTCTCACTGGGACTTTCAAATTTTTTGCAATTTTATAGTTCCACGGAAGTATAAAATATTATTGATTTGATATGATGATATCCTTTGGTAGTGAGTCAAAATCTTGTTTTTTGTGCAGTGTTATCCTTATTGAAGGTTACCCCATTTCTTTATTCCCCTCATTATCCTAATATGATTTAAAAAACTTAAATAATTTAAAAAAATCAAATCACCTCTGCATTTCATTAAAAAGCATGGCTAATTTATTTTCTATATTGTATATATTGTATATATGAAATATATTGTACGATCATGACCTGACTACTTTGTTCGTTCGTAGTCATGAGTCGCGCAGGTAGGCGCAGGTGTCGTATTTTATTTGACGACGATCAACACCATTAACAATTGATAATGTATGGGTTTTTACTTTGTTCAACTGTTACAATTTGCATTTTAAGTGTCGTATAGTTTATTCAATATTGTGATGGATGATTCTGAGTCGTGTCGTGCGGTACGTGAGTCAGATTGCTGAATACCGCATAAAAACTAGCTACATACTATTATGCTAGTTAGTCTAGGTCCTGGAACTGCATTTTTGGATCTACCAGACCAACAGAAAGAACAAATGTACGCTTCTAGTGGTAAGCTTTTGCTGGAAAGGCTAGCAATGTTGTTGTTGTTGCTATAGAGCGTACATGTTGGTCAGCTGTACCGACTTGTCATCTTTACGTTACGTACCTACACACAGTTTGTTAGAATAAGTAAATACAAAAAATTCTTCCATTTATATTGTTAAATGTTTACTTGTTGCTGACATCTTTCATGTTGACCCAAGGATTATCTATTGACATCAAGACATCACTACTATCGTCCCATCATCCTATCCTTATAAACACATTGTGAAAACTTGGCAAAGTAGAGTGACACCGGCACCATCCAAGGCTTAAAATGAACCGGAATAACTAATAATTCCTCCATTACATAATCGCCGCGTTAAATATATAGTTCAGTTGTCAGTTAGTGTGGTCAGTCTAATTCTGTTATTTCTACTCAGATGAAACAATGACTGCACTATGGAATACTTTGTTTTGTGTGCTTGGTGTTTTATGCGCGTCAAAATCCAGTGGTTTGATGAACCATCGTTCTGGCAGTAACCAAGTGTACAGTGTGCAAGTTGTCAGTGACGAGCAACCGATAAATTTTCTGGGTAGAGAAGAAACATCCACTGAAGATGGTATATCTAATGGTGGTAAGCACCGATTAATCACCGGAGGTAAAGATGATAAGGGGCACATACCTATCGTTTACTGGCATGGAATGGGTACGAAAAGTGTTTTTAAAATATATTTTACATATCACATCAATGATCGCAAAAAATATTGCCTCGTTTTAATTGTAATACTATCTTATCTTCAGGGGATGCCGGAGTCCATGTGAAACATTCTCTTCGTTTCATAGAGGAACAATTGCCGGGTGTTTATGTCAAATCAATTCAGATTGGCTCGTCAATTCCTGAAGTACGTTACAGTTACAAGTATTATAACATTAATTTATAATTCATTCAGTACAAATCATATTTTTCCTTTTTACTTACATAGGACGTTAAGAGTGGATATTTTGTCAACGTAAATGATCAAGTGAAGCAGGTTTGTGATGAAATAAAAAATGACGACAACCTAAAATCGGGTTATAATGCGATTGGACTTTCACAAGGTGGTCAGTTTTTGTAAGTGTGTTATTTTATTCTTTAAATGTAATATGCAATTAAACTTTAAATGGTAATCTATAAATAATGTACGACCAGCACTAACTATGTCATGCATACCTAATATACAGATTTACATAAGTCTCTGAGTCTCGAAAACTTCATTCCAATAAGGTCAAACTTTGGAAGTCGTAGTGCTGGTGAACGGTGAATTTAAAACTTTGGTCCCTTTTTAAAACAATCTAGGACCAACAATTCAGGAGTCAACTGTTAGTTAGTGGTATTTTACCAGGTGAAAGGTGAAATATTAGCACGTGCAACAGGGCATCGAAGGAAGAATATTATATGGCCATGGTCAATATGAGCCGATTTTCAAATAAAGATTTCGAATAGGATTAAACGCGTGTTATCCAATAAAAATTAGCATTACCAGATCGGAGGGATTAACCAGTGCTCGTGAAATTTTCCTTACTTATCTATGTAAGAATAAAGAAGCATCTGTATATATGTAGGTACCGTATTTGCGCTAATTTTAATAAGTTTAAACGTTGACATTTTATTTACCGTCTTGAGACTAGTTTTGATAGAGATGAGCAGAAAAAATCAAACTCTGTTCCTTAAAAAGTTATTGCATGTATAGCTAGACAAACAATTCGAAGTACCTACTTTCAGACTATCTGAGCTATGTATAGTTATAGTACAGCAAAAGCAATGTACGCTAATAAAGATACTGTATTTAGGGTGTAGAGGTAGGGCTTGTCGAGTTATTATTAAAATTAAAATTATATAACATAATAGTATTAAAATGAAAATGATTGAAATGTTTACAGGCGAGCTGTTGCACAAAGATGTCCGGAGCCACCAATATTCAACCTGATATCTCTTGGTGGTCAACATCAAGGAGTCTTTGGTCTTCCAAAATGTTCCGCGCCCAAACAAGAATGGTGTGAAATCATTGATAAATTGTTGACACATGTAGCCTATGAAAGGTATGTATCTATGCTTGTACTTGCTTAACATCCTCGAAAAATGCAAACAATTCATGTTTCATAATATTTGTTTAATGATAAAAGAAATGGAATTCTGATTTTCTTGAGTAGCCCCTAACTTTTGCTAGTTTTGCTGTAATTTAACTTTTTCCTATTTAACGTAGTTATGTATAAGCTTCAATGCGTTCAGTTTGATTCGTCAGTTATCAAATTTTGAAAGTTCAAATTAAATGGACTATTAATTTCAGTGTCCAGTATTATTTTGATATTTTACGGTTATTTATAATGTAATTAAATTTATTGTATTGGCAAATGCGGTGATGAATTTTGACACTTCTAGTATAATCAAATAACAACATACTTTACTGATAACCTTTGCTGATATCCTTGAATGAAATTTGTATAAAAAATTGCCACAGGTAAAGAACCCTACTTATAAAACCAATTTGCTCAAGCTACAAAATTTGGTTTTGGTTCTTTTTGACAACGACACTATTGTTCAGCCTAAAGAGAGTGAATGGTTTGGTTTCTACAAACCCGGCTCTGATAAAGAAATGGTTGCCCTCGAGGACTCTCAACTTTATAAAGAAGTACTGTGTGATTTTTAATTATATTTAGCAACGACATTTTCACTTCTTATCAGTTTATTTCTTCAATTCTATGATTTTTGGTTAATGAAGTCTTTTTTTATATTCAAGGATTGGCTTGGTTTGAAACAGTTGAATGATAATGGAAAACTTCACCTACTCTCATGTGCCGGTGATCACCTCCAATTTACAAAAGAATGGTTCATTGAATATATTTTAAGCCCATATTTAAAACCCAAGTCTTAAACGTTTTGTACAATTTATTTATTTCATGACTGATCGTGTTTTGCGCTCAATGTTTGATATGCATAACAAAGAAACTTAAAATGTTTTTGTGATTACCTTTTACCTTTCTAGTTTTTGTATACATATTAAATTTTACCCACCTTTTATTTTAAACACCTGAAATTAATTTTGCACTTACCGAATTGTTTGCATTTTTACTTTGGTTTATAACATGTTGATTTCTATATTTTAACTTATATATTTGAATACATTTAAAAATCATGTCCCTACGATTCTGAAGCAATCATTATAATATTGATTATAGAACGTTATAATTATGAAATGGAATAAAATGATTTTATTGTTGCACTACAAGAATTTAGCACCATTACCACATTTTGGCAAATGATTGAGGACGATGCTTTTTACTTTTTGGCTGGCGTGCCCTTTGTTTAGGTCTTTGAAGAATTTTTGAATAGTCTCATCCGAATTTTCAAAATCCTCATGTGAGAAAGAATCCATGTCAGGAATATCAGCAGCATCTGCAGATAGCATAGGAGCAAGAAGAATACCCATGAAAACACCATACAGCCTGTGGTTGTCTGCTTCCGCAAGGAAACTTTCCCATGTTAATCCACGCTTCTTAGTGTCTATTCCAAGTGTTTCTGCATAGCTGGTAAATTGTGCATAATATATCATGAGAAGATCTTGCTCCCGTTCATTTAAAACATCAACCTTGCAACTGGTCATCAGGAAGTAGTACACATCAACCAGGCGTGATGTTGCTTGGCTAAGCTGAAAATCGATTAACTTGACGCCAATAGGACAGCTGGCGTTTTTGTCCTTGTCGCTGTACTTAAACATCATGTTATTAACCCAGCAGTCGCCATGCGTGATCACGGCACAATCGGCTGTTTGTCCGAGCAAATTTCCAATTTCGTCGCATAAATTAGCTTCAGACAATTTATCTAATCGAGATGCTGCCAATTCTTCTCCCATTTCTCTCAAAGTTTCCCCTTGAGATTTAAAGGATTGAGAGAAAAAATTTTGCTGCATCTCGCCCATTTTGTTAGTCTTATCGAACATACTGTTTAGCAGAATTGGAAAGGCTTCCAAAATTTTTTCACGGCTTCCATCGTACTTGACAAATGAAATAGCATGATATTTTGCCAAGTTGCGGAGGACAATTGCAATATGATTGAAATCAAGACCCACTACGCGGCTGCCCATTGTATACCTAAACAAGAAATATATTGAAACATGTCAACATGTTGTAACTCTTTGAAAATTAGGTGAAACCAGAGCAATCGTTTAACAACGTAGCATTACTGCTCTTACCCTGACACTTTTAAATTTTCTAGCGCCAAAAAATCCGTTTGACCGTCTATATGTGCGGCGTAACATTTTGGCCATGCAAGAAACAAATCGTCCTCTGTGATATTTTTCATTTCTTGAACCTCAGTGAACATAGGGAGCACCTGTTGATATATCAATGACTCCTTCGTGAAAGCTTGCATCTCATTGATCATTTCAGCTCGGAATGCATTCCTTGGAATTGTTTTCAACATTATTTGTAACTTTTCTTTGTTGCCACTTGTCTTGTCCTCTAATTCGAGTTCCACAGCGTACATTATAGACATGTAGTTATCCCCAACTTTGCTGCCGAGTTGAGCTTTCCAAGTGACCAAACTTAAATCAGGGTTGTATCCTTGAACAACTTGCTGGAGAACGTCTAATGTAACTATGTCCTCCATTTTTGGGGGTTCCTCCGGAGGAGGCGCCATTGGTGGTGCTCTACTATCTCCATCATTTAAAGCTCCATTTTTTGGTGTTTTCTCTTCAGCTCCCATACTGACACCCAATTTTTTAAGTCAACGAAAACTTTATTGAAACTGAATGATTCCAGAAGATATCTGCGAAAATACCGTTAAATCAACAAACAAGTTAAGAGCTCACGGTACAACTTTGTTTCACCAATCAATTCGGAATGAAGGGTCGCGTCCAACTGATCACTGGTTTACACACTCACTGGATGTGGCTGTAAAGATACTACTACGAGTACACAAAGCCCTAAGCATTTTTCATATTATATAACGTAAACCTGTTGAGCAATCGTTGTCGGACCCACTTAGACACAATTAATAACAATCATCATGGTGGCACCAATATCATAAGCACAAAGCACAACGATGATAATACTATATGCAATATGCAATCTGCATGACATTGGAAAAGTATAATTTTTACCTATTCTTCATCAATGGTTGCGTCTTGCGTCACAACGCACACAGCTTTGCGTAGTAACATTCATCATAGGCACAGTGACTTACTATAATATAAGTATTGAGAATACAGAGCACCATACACCATTTCTGACACATTTCATTTTGTTCAAGTGAGAATCCAGCATCAATTCCGTAACGTACTCGGTGCTGCATCTATTCCTGTGTATTCTTATACGGCTAAAACTGGCCATTCATGTTGGCCGCAAAATGCACCATGGTGAAGCAAAATAAACTGCCTCAGGGTCACTCCATCAGTATGGTTTTGTAGTTAGTTGTGGTTTAAACAAGAGTCCGCCAATGGACAATCCGATCCACTGGACTGCAATTTATTCATAATGAGGATGATGTTGTCGAGAACTTTTGACTAGATACTAGATCTCCTACTTCACATTTCGACTGCCATATTGCTAGTCAAGTGTAGAAGGCATGGAAAATTATCATTTAATCTTTTCTGTATTATTTGTTAGTACCTACAAAGACTGGCTATCAGTACTTGTGTTATCGTACAACAACGAGCAAGGACAAACAAAAATTCAGCTACACAAAATAGCAAACAACGCTAACAACAAAAATTGACCAAATTCCTTCGTAACGTAACACAATGTGTTTTTTATTCATACAACTCAGCGCCACAGCTCATCATAAAAAACAACACCACATGCTTATATAAAGGAGATTGAGATAGTAATTACTACCTACTAATATGTAGAAAACATCTAAAAAGTGTTGAAGCTGATAACTAAACTGAAATATTTTATAAATATGAAAGTCTGGCTGAAATGAATACTACGTGCAAATTACTGACACGTGAGCAAAATTGCCTTGTCATTTGAAATATATGCAATAACCAACCACGTACAAAAACAGTTTACTCAATGTACTGCCAGTTATTTAAAACTGTCATATATACACCTGTGGAAAGGGTTTTCCTTTGAATTTTATTTTCATTATAGCTATATCATGAAGAAATCTGATAGAATTTGTAATTTTTTGTGCAAATCACATTGTTTTATTGTTCAACTACTTGAAACAAATAGTAAAATCTCAAATCTTTCAATAATATGGCAATTTGAGGGAACTGGTTAGTTAGCTGGATAAGGTACACTAGACTGTTGCGATCATGATGGCGTGCGTGACAGCATAATTTCATATGATGACATCATTTCACCTTCAGTTGATCTAGTATTGCCATTATTCTTATGATGCGCTTAAAAACATTCCATGCAATTTATGCAGGCTATGAAATATAAGGCAAAATATCACCAAAGCTTATTTAATTTTTAGGAAATGATGTTCATGTGTTTCAATGACCACGACCAGGGCCATAGAACCAACATTCAATTTGATTAGGGCTTTCCACTATGATTGCTCGGTTGCATGATACATTCTGTATGAACGTCTGCTATCAGCAATCACAGTAGTACTGACATGGCATAAGTCGATACATTTGACATTGTTTTTTTGACAAAGGAAACTATCTATTATTTATAGATGCTATGATACGCTATTTGCTATGCTATTTCTCCAAGTTGACATGTCATCTCTACAACAACCTGAAGTACTATTACAATAGGAAGGATCTTCGATCATCCAATGCGTAGTGCCACTTACGGAGCTCCACCTTCACGTAACCGTTACTGCAGTAAACCTTACTGTAGAAAATTTATCCTATTTCTCCGCATAAGCTTGTTAATACCCATACCAGAAGAACCGTCACTTCCCTCAGCAGCTTTCGTTTTTACTGTCGTATCGTATTTCAATAGTTTCAGCATACCTTTGATTTTCAACAAATTCAAATATACTATAATTTTTAAATACAACGGATCAATTACTAAATTGCATTATTATTAGCATGCTGACTTGCTGACTGACACTATACAGTGGAAAGCATGAAAACAATAAACATTTTTATGGTAATCATTTCTCGTAGCATAAATTATTTTCTAAATTTTAAGT
>JAHZNB010006242.1:0-12101 GCA_027744295.1 Callyntrura guangdongensis
CGTTGGTATAAAGACGAATAGCAAGTGACTCTTCCACTTTTGGTTAAAAATCTGTTTTTCATAAATTGTCAGAGGCCATTCCTGCTTTCTGTAGCTATAAAAAACTGGAAAATTCCTACCTAGTCGCACCTGTCGTCCACAACTTTTTTCGGTATCAATCAAAATCATAACAGCTCCATCTATTTTACTACGCAGATTATTTGGTATCCACATCCATCTACTAGATTTTATAAGGAAGACAAGTTTTTGTGACGGCATGCAGTAGATTATACTATCGTTTTTTGAAATACAAGCAGTATACAGAATGCACATATGACGACAAATTTTATAATTTTATGGGGATAACTGTTGAAAATTGTCAATGGAAAAAATTTGTTCACACACAAGAGATACGTTATCCGTAGCCTATAAATAAACCCACAACCTTCATTAATATTAGGCAAACAGGGCATGCTGCTTTGAGCGCCATATGAAACGTACCTACTAACATTGAATCTTTATTATTGGATAATGTTACAAATAGAAGTTACAGAGAAACTGTGCGGATAAAGAAATCTAACGAAAAGTAAATTGCTGTGTTTATTGATAAACAACACAATTTTTCACATGCAGCAGTAAACAGCTAAATTAAAGTGCCTTTATATTGGCACGCCCTCTGAAATCGTAGAAAAATGTTATATCTTGTTTGTCGAAATTCATGCCTGTTCAATACTCAGCTGAAAAATACTCAATCAATACATGTACAGCCGCGACGAAATAATCTAGACTTTCTAAAGACGTCATGAGTTGGACGCGGAACCGACTAAACATCTCTGTCTTTTCTGCTTGTTATATAAAACCAGTGAATTGCCACAACATACACGCGTAATGCTTTCTAAATTGCATGTTCATGTAGACATTGCAATTTTATTTTATTACTGTTGACAATGTTGGAGACTCTATCTGGAAATGCTGGAACAAGAGCCATGAAAATAGATTGTATATTCCATAGGATTTGACGAGCCTCCTATAATGTAAATTTCATTGACCCGGCTCCAATGTTCAAGGTTTACCAATCACATAGTGTATAACTTAACTTGTTTAGCAAATGATGCCTACCCAACGTGTATGTATACTCAAAATTGAGAGGTAATGATTTTTGCACTTCATACTACTTTCACTCTGCCTGCCAACAGCAAATGATTTTAGGGCATTTTTTGTACTAATATTCACGGTAAATATCGTCAATTGCAGATCATATCCTACAGAGATTTCGATTTTCAACACTCATGTTTGTTAGTAGTACGTTTGTTTTGGTACGCCACTATGTCTGGCAATGCTACCAGCGAAGAACATGTGCAAAAACATAATGTAAGTTAACACTCTTTTATCACTCATCTCATTTCTTCATTGTGCTGTAAAATTAACAGAAATAAACTGGCATTTAAAGAGTATTTTGAAATATTTCTCTTATGACGAGTTACGATCCAACATGCTTGTGTCAATATGAACATTGCATGAACTCAAAATATTATTTTTTACTTAGTAAAAATTGAGTAAATTGAGTAAATTTTGTGCACAGACACGCAGTTCATGATTTGATACATGTATGGTTCATTATTTTAACTTCAACAAGTGTTTCTTTATAATGCTAAAACCTAGTATATTTACACTGATTTAGAAGACTTTTGCACGCGTAAAACATGAACTTAGATTAACAATTTCAACTTTGTCGACACCAAGGCTTGTTATCTGGGTCTTAAAATAGACATTACGAAAAGGTACAAATATGCTGTTTAGATAGTCATGTAAATTTAGACAGGATTCGTTACAAAAATAAAATGCGTCTTTAAATACACCTAAAATAATACTAATGAATGATTAAATGTGTCGTTCATAACGTAAAACTTCCAGTTCCAGAATCCTGGATGGAGCGCAATATATTTAAAAAATTACAAACCAACAAAGCTTCTTAAGTATATGCTAAATCACGTAAGCAATTCCTTTTCAACTTCATATTTATATTTTACCAAGCATAACACACAATCATTATGACCTGACCTCGATCAGATTAGAAACCAAATCGAATCCAGTTCTTTTCCTACATTTTCATTCAATCCCATCCTCGTAAAGTATAAGCACGTCAGAAGCTAGTGTGGTTGAACAGTTCTGGTATTATCAATATTTTAGAGTTTTCCTCACTTAAAAATCATATTTTATTTTATTATCTGTGTTAAAATGACAAACAACTTTATGTAACGCGAAATTCCACAATATACTGCTTCAAAATTTGTTTAATTTTTTCACTTGTTTATACCAATATCTGTTTTGTGAAGGTTTTACACAATTTTGCAAATCGGAATATTAATGGCTAATAAAAATTAATCGGCAAAGCATGGCTGCAAAATGGCATTGCTCAAGAAAGTTAAGCATTAATATTTTACAAAAGATTTAGTTAATTAGTTATTTTTATTCTCAATAGTGATCAACATCAAAAGTCAATAAATCAACTTCACGCGCAGTAAATAATCCATCAGTTCAGTTTACCGTTTCAAAATAAGACATTATTTTTCTCTGATACACATCCTACCTATCGAAATATTTTCTGCAGCAAAAATATGTTTTTTAAATGCTCGGAAGACATGGAATTTGCGTCACTTAGCCTTTCATACGAACAATGATGGGTATCTTATGTAACTCCGTTTTGATGCTTTCCTTTGCTAATTAACACGAATATTTTCCTAAATTAGGTGGCGTCAAATAGAAAATCAGCATATTTTATGCGACCACATGCAAAAAACAGGAAATGACACGTCATCACTATAAAATACTCCAGCTACTCACCACATTAGTACTCGTATGATACATTCAACTAATAACTGCTCTAGATACTGGCGTCATCACAATATTATTAAATTAGTAATTTAAATTTCCATACCCATGATTCACAAATATATTGCGTAGCTCGGACATGATGATGATGAAAATGATGTGAACAATATAGAGTTTACAAAATTTCCTATTATTTGTTCTGAGAATTGGGAGGGGAAGAACCCGAACGTAGAAATTTTGGTATTCGTCAGTAACTATTAGGTAAAGAGACTGATGATATTGCAGTGGCTATTATCAATAGTTAAATGACAGATTGAAAGTGGCTGCTGGTTGCTTTCGATTAGATGCTAGATAATAATTGATTGATACATTTACTATGTAACATGCATAATATGTACATACTATTATGAATCACTGGAATATACCGTATGTATGCCCACCAGAATTATTTGCGCAGTATTTTTTATACATATTTAACCTTTGGTCTTTCGCTACTATTTCACACAAGATTTCGTCAACAGTCAACACGGATTTACAGATTTAAAGGAAAACTTGCTTGAAATGAATACAGACAGAAGGTGAAGAAAAAATAAAATAAAGTGCCAACTCGTAGACAACATTTCAACATGCTCTGCTATATGATATCAGCGATCTTTTTTCATTTCGTTAAATATTAACCAAATGCAAATAAACGTGTATTACGATCTTTCATATTTTTCTGTACTACCCGAAGACTTTGTATGTTGGAGTGAAAACAAACCTACACATTCAAGTTTCATTGATGCATAATAACCTTTCCTGTAGATAAGTATGNGTTTCATTGATGCATAATAACCTTTCCTGTAGATAAGTATGAAATGTGAAATAGTATTGACGCTTGAAATAGATTAAAATGGACGTTGGAACTCACCCAATAAAGTTTTTAATAAAGCAGTACACATAGGCTATAAGTGTATTTTGATCGAGCAAATCTGCCCGAGATTGCACGTCCCGAGTGGGGCTCGTGAAAGGGGATGATGATAATGTGGGCACTTGACAGTGGACCCCGTGTGTGTCGGCTGCTAGCGCAGACATGGTTGCTGGAGGAGCGGATTGCTTTATGTTCGGAGTATAACTTGTTACAATCATTAAGGCTGCTTTCTTTTACTAAGGAGGACACGCTCGAATAGGTCTTTGGATAGACCTTGTAATAACACTAACCAATTAATCAAAATGTACTGGAGACAACAATCCTCGTTTTGTATACTTAACGACGACGCTATAATTCAATTCAAACGAGTAAAACTTTCACTGATTATTGTCCACGCCCTTCCCCTGAGAAAGCACTGGTTAAAAATTAACAGAATACGAAAGCTTAAACAGGACTGCTGCTTGTCTAGATTCTGTATCACAATCCCAGGTACAACGCTATCTGTCTGTACAGTTCATAAATATTCGTCACCACACAGATTTGTTGATGATGAAACTCGTTCGCAAATGTTCCACGATATTTTCCAAATTCCAATCTAATACATGTAGACAGGTACAAATTAGTACATTTTCAATAAGTAGAGTAAAATTTATGCAGTTGATTTGTCACTTCACACTGCCAAAAATTTATTGAGCGGTTTAATATATAATGTCGGTGAATCGTTGGTCCTCAAGAGTGGTACCGTTTTTGAGAGCTTTGCAACCAGAGATTTCTTTTAAAATATTATTTTATTCCTCCACTGTTCGGTTTAGTTAGTATACTATGAAATACTGTTAAAATTATTTTTTTTACAAAATGAGTAGCACGTAATCCCTGTTTGTAGGTAGTGTATTTGTATTTTATTCAATAAGTTGACTTTAATTTGCACCAATGAAATCTTATATTATTGTTTCATTTTTTGTATAGATTTTGATCACAGGGAAATACGGTAAGATTTGTGCCTTTGTATTTAAAAAATTAGAACCCGAGTGAAGAGCAAAATAACCTGTTCGTCGATTAGACGAGTGCTGTAGAGCAAGTGAGCTCAAGTCTGAAAGATTTTCTGCAATACGCTGTTCCTGCTACTGCTCGCCTGCTATTACTGCACAGGGTCGGCTAAAATCGAATACCACGACGACGATGCAGTAGGAAAGGGAGTTGTTGTTGGGTTGGAGAGAGTGTGTGTGAGTGTTTGTAAGTGATGTGTGTATAAACTACTTTCCTTCTTCTCAAACCACTTCACGATACCCTACGACGCAATGCTTTTCTTCTTTCTTACGATGATGTGGCTTTTTGTAGTTTGCTTTTGCTTTATGCTTTTCACAAGCAACCATGAGTTTTCTGTCGCCGCTGCTTAATATGAAGAAAGCTAAGCACGGAATGGAGACGTTATAAAGCACGCCACCACTACAAATACATCGCTATCATATCGCTATAGCTGCTCGGCTGAACCCCACCGTCATTTAGCCAACATACCAAACGAGTGGCTGAGCATATTATTTAAGTGGTAGCAAGAGTAGCAGCGCTAAAGCTCAAGTCCCAGCCCATATTACGGAAGCTTTACTAACTTAACTACAGTAGTGTAGAAGTAGAACATATGAGTAGTATAGACACACTACGGACATAAAAACATCGTACGATGATAATTGTAGTTTAACAAACCTCCATCATTGCAGTCCAGCAAACAACCACCTCTAGAGTATAATAGTAGTATTACTCGACAGTACACTACTTTTACTCGAGTGTTTGGCAGATACAGAGTTCCTATATAATGCCGAATTCGCAGGGCATAATAAACGCCATTGTGTGACGGGACACATTACGAAATGTAATGATGAGCTTGATGGCAAACTTCCTTTAAAAGAAAACCTTAACGATACAGCAATTTTGTTCACCCCAAGTGTTCCGAGAAGCTCACAATTTGAAATTATTCATCCACACAAGTAAAAAATACTACTACTCTGAACTCGTATTTTGCTACTTTAAAAAAAACATTTTCTCCTTTCTGCCGTACCAGGCACGGCTTATATACTTATACTTGTGTCACGTTCTCTTAATTATAATGACAAAAATTTCCACGAATTTTACTCATTGCTTTTTTTATTTCAGCTAACGATTAATCTCGTATGTCACTACTCTCTACAAATACTCATATAATAATATGTATGTACATAAATCTGTACAAAAATTTGGAGAAGTGAGAGTACGGAAACAACTTATAAGCTTGGAATGGATTAGTTTATAAATTATATGAAGCTAAATCTGAAGAAAGACGGTGATAACGATATAATAATGATCCAGGAGTAGCCACAATACAATGATAATGTTCAATGATACAATATTCGTTTCCTAACATTGCAATGGAGCTGTTCATTACAATTATTTTATGAAGCTGCTATAAAAAATATTTCCAATTTATGATATTACGCTATAGCAACAACCGAAGACAGCCTTATTAACTGCGTTAAAATCTGATGTAGACGTCCCTTTCTTTTCTTTTACTTTGTTAACTGTACAATGTACATGCTAGACTTTCAAGGACGTCTTCGTAAGACCACAATGGAAATAAAAATCCATTTGCCCTAATTTTTTTTACAAGAAAATAAATTTGATGTAAGACCTCAAGGGTGTCGAGGGTACGAAATAAGCTAAAGTGCAACGCAATTAGCCCATAGCAAGTTGTGTATTTGACAGCTACAGATAGGACATGTGGTAGGCTTGGCTTATACAACTTACGATTAGATACATGTTTACCAGCCATACGATCTTAGTCGAATGCATGTGGTCAGGAAATGAAGTAATTTAGCTGAACAGACTTATTTTTAAATTATTTTATGCATAACTAAGATCTAACATCTACCATAAAGTTGAATAAACGACAAATGTACAGTGTACATAATATTTATCCAGAATCTACTAAGCCGATGAAAACTGTGATGAATTCACTTACTAGGAAGATGGGTTTCAATGGAAAATTTTTCTTCCGTTAGACTCTCTGGCAAAGACTCAGAAAAAAAGACGGCCTGCCAGCGATGCGATGCCAGAAACAGATGCTTTTCTCTTAAAACCACTTCCGCAGTGCTGTTAACTTTGTCCTAGAAAAAATACAGTAAACTGCTCAAGAGACTCTTCTTTTGTTGTCGAAAAATAAGTTGGCACCACTAGACAAATACCGTCCAAATCGCTAAACCACTGAGTCTAACTTCGTCAACGCAACGGTAGGTATTAAACTCAACTAAGAGAATCCTTGAGTTTCGAGCGCAAAATTAGGTCATAACCGACGCGCTCTCTCTGGAGCAGACACCTTCGTGCTGAACAACCGAACAAGTATTAAGCATACATATAACTGCGTTGTATTTTTATTCCACTTTGCCCAGCATATACAATAATACCTGCATGCAACCCGCAGGTGAAGCCTTTGTAAAGTTACCTACCCTAATTTGGATGCGCTTGTCCAGGTTTGTTTGCAATTTATATAGTAGCCATACCCATTCTTACAAGATGAAACAATAGAAGTTTAAGCAAATGGAAAAATAATGCCACAGCAATAACAGCGCTTTCATCGACCTCCTCACCACATAAAAAGGATGGACGCTTCCCATGCTCTTTGAGCAGCAGCCATGAAAATTACAGGGTATGGAATTCAGCAGCGGAACGTGTAGACTTTCCCAGGAGGTAACATTCCGTTTACTGACTCACGCAACCTACGCCTAACCCCCTATTTAGCTACTTGAGGTTGGCTTTGCTTTATACATTAGCTACGCTTCAAAAACTGGAGCATTCATTCACCTTTCTATTTTTCAGCGCAGAAGCATGCCAAATTTGACAGACTGGTTTTTGTTGTGTCCTGAGAAATGAAAAGCCAAAATACTTTGTTTTCGATTATTCCGAAAGAAAAACCATAAACATGACATACATTTTGCTAAATTATAAAAATAATGATAGCACAGTAACAAAAACAATTCGTGCTTCCAAACGTGCTAATCATGTAAAATGTATGTTACTAAACATGGAAATTCAAAAACGTCCAAACTAAAGTGAGTCCATGATACACAAAAAGGTTATCCAATATGTACCTTCTTACATATATACAATATTATAACAATATTATGTGGTACTAGTAAGTACTGTATAATATACAATATAGAGACCTTTAAACATCTTGGCAGAATATCACGCGGTTACAAGCAGAAATCTTATTATTCGTCTTCCTGATTTATTGTTTCAGAAAGAATACCTTCGTTGTTTTCTATTTTTAATTTTAATCGTTTATTCTGAAGAAAATAAATGCTCGTGAAATAAATAGGTACAAAGTAGTGCATCTAGGGATGTGATCTAGAGAACTTTCGTTTTCTTGCTACTCATTTGAGATGACGCACAAAATGCTTGCATCTACCTACATATAATCTAGTGATGTTAACGTACAGTATCGGGAAATGTTTTTTATTTGTACTGCGGATACACCAAAAGCCCTGTGGGCACGCATAATGATATCATCGACATCGACATCAGTTCTCTCTCTCTCTCTCTCTCTTCAATTTCCCCTTTCAAGTTTAATATCTCTATTCTTACAGTGGAATTGGTAGATTTACTATGTTTTCCGCTGAGTACACATAAATCAACTAACTCTACAGAATGTAGTGGAACTATGGGTGTTTCGCATATTTATTTGCATAATTTTAGACTGGCAGACTGGCACAACGGTTTGCATTATTGACCATCGGTCGGTACAGTTCAAATTCCACTCCCACATATTAATTGATGCTCAACAGTCTTTGAAGGTTAAAATTTTAACTATACATAAGAACAATCACACAATAATAGGCATCAAACCGTTGCTTTGCTGATGTTTATGTATATGGAGAAGAATGGGCTAATGCAAGCTAACTAACTATAGGTATTACTTGTAATGATGTTTAAGGAGCAATAAATATATCTGGTTAGTTTCATACAACATAACATCATAACACCACGACTGCAGACAGACATTTACCCTTGAATTTTTATTATGGAAGCATGAAGTGCGGAATTGGACACGACACAAGATAATGAATTCCGCCATTTGGAAACACGAACACGTATCTATAGCATAGTCTGTGAATTAACAACATGGCTTTAAACTTAACTGAGGCTGCTAAAACTAAGCCATAACTACTGATCCATATATGCGGTTCATTCAACGCATCATGAGCGAATTCAGGCAGGAATGAAAACAGTGGAAAAGGAAGTGAAAGCTGACCTATGAAAGGTAAATGAAGAATGACGAAGATCAAACAAGCTTCTTGCCAACATAAACCTCGAAGAAGCTTGCTGGTGTGGTGATTTAATCAATATAAATTGCTGGCATACAATTTTTTTTACATTACTTAAACTTGTACATGGCTGTAATGTTATAAATCTCGGACAACAAGCTTCCTCGAGAAACACATAGTAGTTATTTAATCATGATGACACGATTTACATTTTTTTCATTCAAACACAACCTTCACTTAAAGCAGTTTTCATGTTTGAAAAACTCCATATTTGCAATTAAATACTTTGATTCAAAGGAAGCCTTTCGTTCGGATAAACCAGAATAACAAAAAACGAAATATGCCGAAACGAATTATCTATATTCAACCCTTGAGCACAAAATCTGTGTCAATCACTGTATGATTGTACCCTGTGTTTCTCGATCTTGTTTAACCTTTTACGCTACCTATTTAGCTACTAAAACGCCATATCAACATTATCATTTTATCACAAATCAAATGTTGCTTTAACAGGAAGAACACAATACTCTTCCCTGTCCCAAGTCAAGTCCCAATCTCGTATATAGCAATATAAGATTTTCATTGCGTGCATGGTTGCAACGGTGCAGTTGTTGATGCACAGCGCGGGGTACTGTGTTATCTGTTAAACAAGCATGGACAGCTAACAACTGAAGAAAAAATACACTTTTTTCTTAGATATCTTGTTCCTAACCCATAATTCGTAATAAGAAAGTAAACAAGAATGAAAATGTATGAAACAGCTACTAAAGTTATTACAATTGTCCAAACAAATACCCTTCTAGTCAGATTTTTTACACATTCAGGCTAGAAAATTAAATAAATTATGATTGACATCATGAAGTATAACCCGGATGTCCGGAACTCTGAAATAGCCCCATAGCTTTACCAGAAGAAAAACGGAGAACAAAGAGACTTCTAAAATTTGTGTAAAGAGACTTTAAGCACGCATCTATTTGGTATTTATTTACAATCATGTGCTACATTATAAATTGTAGATATTGCATACATGTATAATATTTTATGATAATCCTAAAATATTCTCATTTTCAGACGTCACATACATAAGCGTGTTTACGTAGATTTTTGATTGGAAACTCTTCAGAATGGAGTAACATAATTTTGTTATTAAGCGCACTAACTAACAATAAATGAAGAGTACAGAAAAATGCAAGCATGTACTAATAAGCAGTACCATGCCATGAATCCAAGATGCGATAACGTCATAAACAACAGTGTACTGAATTGTGTCTTTGTCTCCTTGTCTCCGTACCGCACAACTTACACTATTTTGGAAGTAAAGTACACACGACAGGACAAAAACTAGACAACCCTGAACAACACTACTGCTATTACAACTGACAACCTATCCTTTATTGGGAGCACAACCCTTCGCCTTCACAGACCTTGGTTCTTTGAACAATACGGCTGTGTACAATAGTATAAACTGTTTTGTTTTCAGGTCAACAAAAATGTCTTCCCTGGCTGAAGTGATCCAAGTGTACAAAAATGATTTCACCTTGAACCTTACATTCAACAAAACAATATTTGACTGCGTTCTATGCAGTTTCATAAAAGATGTAAATAATGCTATAAAGATAATAATAGATTTTGGAGTAAATTCACAGACATACCATCCATACGCATACCACTGAACACCAACAGCACGTTATCATATATGTAGTACTAGTTTAGCTTTTAGTAGACATTAGACTATAAAATTAACATTGCACAACTTGAGCACGACGACCAGTGACAGTTGCAAAATATGCTAATCTGTTTGCATAAAATGGCCTGGTAAATTCATTTGAACATGAACACCATACTGAACAGTTTATATTTGCAGCCCTGCACCTACTGCAACATTTACGACTCCAAGGTGCTCTATCTGTAGTTATGCTCCATGTATTGCTTATGGGAGGTTTCGAGGTAACCTAGGCGAACCTTACAAATTGTAACAATTTTAACGTTACAAAGTTTAATGTGCAGAGCACCAGTACTACATGCACGTAATGTACATAGTACTACAAATAATTGCATCAGTATTTCTTGCGTTAGCTAGCAAAATACCTAAATTGTAAAATTAAGTAGCCTTAACTCCAAGGAGACAAAAACTTCTTCATGCAATTTCAAATGGAAGGTTAGGTAAGAAAGTTCTTTACCTGAAGAAATATTCCTTCGTGATTTGACTGAATGTTTGCACGAATAATATTAGTAGTGACATGAAACGTGCTAGCGGACCTTTTGATGCTCCTATTCTATTTAACGTATATCCTTAAAAACAGCCTCGCTAGTGCGGAATTTTGATACATCACAAAAGCAGTACAATCGCAGCAGAGCATAGTTTTGATGACCGTAGAATACCAGAAAAACCTGAATATTCACGAAATTGTATCTATACACAACATGCACCGATCATCGTCAACTCAAACGTCACTTCATACTTCATAAAAAGAAAATGGTGCCTCACTGTTACTTGCTAGCGCTAGACCTCATTTAAGTATTTATACGAATATCATCCTTACTACAAAAAATAAAATGCAAAACTCGCGCACATATTTATTTGCATGCAAGACAAATGCATTGTACTCACAGAAGACAATTTGATTTGGTGTTTGGCATGCAAGGTCTCATGTAGTCCCCTACAATAATTAAATGCAGTACATTTTAAACTAAACAAATTTGTTTCTTCGTTACTCTACCATCTATTGGCTACTGGCTGCCTACCACCCCATGTTTCGTAAACGTAAGACGTCAACGTATTAACATTGTATCATATTATGCTTTTCAGGCGTCAAAGAAACTAAACACCATTGCCGGTAACTATTGTACCGGTTGAACGTTGAATGTCGATGACGCTTGTGAGAACATTGAAAACCTAGTACCTACTAAATAACTATACTATACTATGCCCAACAACAAATGAAGGCAAAGTTGCTTAGCCAGTCAGTCATGCAGTATGCAGTTCTATATAACGGTGCGGCATAATCTACAATATTGTCAAAATGTAATGTTACAAAGACTATATTATACACCACAATGTAATTTAAGAGAAGATACATATTATTATT
>JAHZNB010006243.1:0-31261 GCA_027744295.1 Callyntrura guangdongensis
GTTGATTATCACGCATTGATATCGTTATGCCGACCCTCGCCAGGCTTCATCATGGCGTCTCCATTCGGGACTAAAACTATCCTTGTTATTCTACGTGTTCGAATCTACTAATGGACAATAGTTTCATTGATTAAAAGGTGCATTCATTCCCTGCCTTGCCTTGTAAGTAATATTTTTTCTTCCCACAAATTCGAAATCCTCTTTCTACGTTAAACTGTAAAACTTATTCAATGATCTTCTACATGGGTCACACGGAAACTACCTACGCATAGCGCAACCCACTTGCTAGAACGAACGAGGACCACAAAAACAACAGAATGGAAACATCTTCATGGGAACCAAGAAGAGTGACATAAAATGCTGGATCATGCCTAAAATCTTCGTGTATGTACATATCTGTATTACCTACATTGTTAGCACCTCTATATGCACAATGTCAGGACTGAATATGTCGTCCCCGTCTACTAGCCATGGCTGCTAGTTAAACCTGTCAAGGAAGAATGATGAAAATGATGAGACAACAACAACGTGTGGTATTCATTACTTTGTATTTACAGTCACGGATTTTTTACAGGAATTTAGGGAGTACATTTATACTGCGTTTTTTATTTTTTTGTGCTCTTTATCATTCTAAAAAATCACACGCTCATAAAACGTACGCGTATCGTACACCACTGTAAGTATGCTGTATCATAACAACACCTCTGCCACTTCTGTTCTATTACAGTCGTTTTTTCGGGGTTTTATGATATGCAAGAACGTCGGTGATCTTCATTTTTATTTTAAAAAATCAAAAGAATTGGGAAGGTTTCTTTCGGTTTGCGGTGTGTGGTTTGGATTGTTTAGGTGTGCTATGGGGCTCTCATGATGTGTGCACACAGTGGTTGGTTGTTGATTATATATGAAACTTATTAAAAATTATTGCGATTGTGACTATGACAATGAGAATTATGGGGACTCCGTCGTCATCAACATCATTATCATTACCAAAAGCAACAGAACTAAATGCAAGAAAAAATCTATGTAGCAGCACACACGACGATATTCTGATTCGTTGAATATATAGGCACCTGGTATTTTGGTGGCAATAAAAGAAAATAAGTTGGATGATATTCATATATCTAATTTTTTTCTATTATACAATATTGTGCATTTATAGTTTTATCATGAGTAGCATATTAAATAAAAAGCATTATCCTGGGCTTTCCCTTTGTTGTGTTTGCTTACAACACAACTACACAACTGCAACCATGAAGGAAGAAATGAATCTCTGTGTAGTATTTTACTACTTACTCGTACAACCACCACCACCAGCAACTTTGTTGCGATTTCGTGAAATGCCTACATACTCACTGTTTTTCTTGGTCGTGGTGAAGATGCTGCGAGGATGATGATTCTTGGGATACCAACCACATAATATAGACCATAGCTTTTAGCAGCAAGCACGACTGCGCACAAAGTAAATTGTAGAAAAGAATTAGGCTCAGCAAAGTAGAAGGAAGAATGTGATGTGATTTACCATTCGAGGGAACGAAAAAAAATCGTAAGATTCGTGTGGCCGAATGATCATCATTGAGGACGCGACCTGAGGGAGGGATGGAGATGCTAACAGAAAAAAAGACAACGATGATAATATTCTGACGATAATGAGTATGACAACATTATGCTGTGAAATTTATTTGAAAGCAAATAATATGTACAAACACAATGTGCAGTCGTTGCTTTGCAATGTGGCATATGCATGCAAACGTAGGTATCAAGTAGAGTTAACATTTCGTAAAAATGTGTAAAATGATGAGAATTTATAACATTGACATCAACGCTGATGTAAAGCAATCCTGCCAGGAATTTGTCGTTGTTACCTGCCAGTATACAACAATGTAAATGTAACACCATAATGTAATATAAATATCGGAAGGGCAGAAAGTACTATCGCCAGCTCAGCAGTGGATAATAACTATGTTTAAAAGACACATTAATTCAAATTAGCAGTAGCACTGATATTACTAACGATCGGCGATCGGAAACAATATGATCCAGTTTTTCCTGTATACAATTAACTCATTCGGTTATCGCAGATCAGTCCATTTCCTTCTCCTTCGTTCACAATGAGCATTCCCCGTGAGTGAGTGAACATGTATTCTTATTTTAGCCCATACATGCGGAACAGCACTGCTCATAAATGAAAAATAAAAAAGTTGACCTTGCGCGACGCATAATGCACTTTTCAATATTATTTTGAAACACATAAAGACCAAGACCACGATGATGTAAACAAGAAACAATATGTGTGAGTCGTATGTAGGATTCCTTCTTCCTTCCTACTTCTTATTATCCGTACAATTTCTTAAATGATATAAGTTATCCATAAGTTTAAAAATCACATCGTGTCGGCACTGCATACCAACCAGAAGATGAACCCGTCGTCATGAGATCTTTCTTTAGGCTGCAGAAGAGATTTAAAGCAGAAAAAGAGATCTCAACATGTTTACCATAAACTTCCTAGAGGAAGAAGATTCAGTTTTATTATCATGATTTTTACATTACCAAAGCAAGCGCTGCATATTATCTGCTGTGTACAACAACTACTACCACGATTGTTGGAAAGGGTGTTTCGAATAATGCAACAGCAGCAGTAGCAGTCCTGGCTTCTTTGTTACTAACATACACACACACACACACATGCAAGCCAACAATTCGATGAGCAAAAAGAAATGTTGTATCTTCTGTTGCTCGCTCTATTATTTAACTTTTAAATGAGAACCAGCCAAGCAAGCAACAAAGTAGTCAACGTAAAAAATCGAGTAGAGAAGGGAGTCACTGTTTCGTGTTGCATATATACGGATGGGTAAATACAAAAGTAAGTGGCAAAGTGGCAATGAGATAAGGCATAGGTTTATATTATGATTATAGATTTTTTTAACTTCATGTATTTGAGACCGAAGTCTGTAGACAAACAAGTAGAGACGACACACAGGAACATACATAAAAATTCCTGTTGTATCAAGTGATCCTCTCTTCTGCTCGGAGGCACAATAGTCTCTGCATATGCATGTGAGGACATGCAGGTTTGTAGCGAGAATCATAATAATACCAATACACATTGCTTGCAGGTTTGTTGATGTTGCATACCTGTACTAGTAGTAATAAATGCAAGAAAGGTAGACAGATAACGATGGTAATATGATATTCCCTATATAATATATGCCGAGTTCACAGAGGAGACGAGAAGAGCTGGCTGCAACAGCAGAACATTTCAGTAAAAAAGGGAAGGGGTGAATTGATCGTATTTTTTTGTGAGAGAATGAAAAACGCACTCGTCTCGTCTCAAGTTTAGTTTGGCTTGAGCAGCCCTTCTGCGAGTATGTACGTACGTGAGTTGCGTCGTCGTCGCCGGTGCCACCGTTTGTTGTTTTTACAGCGTCTTGCGTGATATCTTCTATGAAGAAAGCGTTGTGTTTTTGCATGCGTTTTCAGGTCTTGTGCCGTTAATCGTGTTTGGTGTTTCCGACATTGCGTTGCCACTCTGGGGACACTTGATAAAAGAAGGAACCCATTTTTTGGCCCCTTTCCTGTACATTTATCGTCTCCTGGAGGACCTCTGCGTCCTTCAGGTTGTACTCAATGACGGAATTTGCGTTGTGAATATTCCGGTTCTTCTGAGTAGTTTCACGAGGCAAAAAGTATTTCGTTGTGCAACAAGTTGTTTTTTTCGCGCGTTATATTTCTTAAAAAATTGTCGTCGTAAGCTGTTTATATCATTATCGTATTCTTTACTTTAACAAACATTTTTTGTATGAAGGTCGCCTGAGTTATGGTGACTGCTTTTGCCCGGTAAACGATACACAGGATAAGTTTAATTTAAAAGAGACAATCATCATCTACCTACTTGTTATTCATTACCGGTGTGGTTTTCCTCAAAGTACTTTTCCATTTTCACGATTTTATTAAGTAATTTCTTTTACAATAAAAAAAACTATAGTGCGTAGAAGTGACGTTACGCAGTTTAATATCTCAACTTGAAGATTTCGTACTACAACAATAAGATAAGCATAATAATTGTGATATGTGTTTATTGTTGTTATGATTATGTACATATTTTTGCATTGTTGCTGCAAGGAGCCTTAACACATGTACGTATGTATGTAATTGTAAAGTACAGTTTGTCGCATTGTTGTTACAATAGAAGTACTAGACAAAGTGTGTCGTCGTCTTTCGAATAACCAGTCAACCCGTCTTATCATCATTAACGGCATTAGTGTCACCTGACTGAGTATTCTTATCGTTAATAGTTATTACTACTACACATCAAGCATTGTGCCTCTCTGTTTGAATAAATTTAAACTGTAATACGACAATGATAACAGTCAAGACGATGTTGATGATGAATATAATGCGAATAATAACAATAATACCCATGTGAACTCTTGGCAGTTACGCCAGTTTATTCTTTAAGAGAGATTTTCGGCGGCGACACAGCCGAATTATCAGAGTGCTTTTCTGTCGTGAGTTTTCTGAGCTTTTTTCTCTAAAGTACATGAAAACTCTTTTGAATGAGGACCACTGAATAAGAGGAAAGAACTCACTTCCTTTTTCTTTAAAAAAATCTAAATCTGTAGAGACACGTATGGTATAAAGCATTTTATACTCACATGTTTAACTCTATTAAATAGACAATAAAACTCGCCTGTTAATTTGCGCAACTATCTCCCAACTGGAGTTAAATAGACTGGTTTCCTTTGTAGATGAATGACACCTGTTGCAGTGAGACAGGGGAAACTTTTATACCTGTGTTTTGTTAGCAGCGTACATTTTTGTGAACATGTACGGCATTGAGTTAAAACAATGATCCCTCAGTAGTAGGGAAAAGTTGACTGAAATTGATCCTAACCTTTCCTATCATCAGGATTTTGCCACAGCTAGCTACTGTCACTGTCACCACGTTTCCACTCTGCTTCATGAACACAAAAAAGTAAACCTGTACTATGGTCGATATAGCAATCGCAAACTACTCTCCCAACCCATATGAAAAAAAAATATCAATAAACTTTGAACTGACACAACATTGCAGATAGTTGCTACTATCAGAGTTTTAGTACTACCAGTTAGAGATCATATACATGTATCTTAATATAAATTTATATCTCCCGCGTATATTATATATCATTCATATCTCCGCAATAAAGATATTTTTGTATAGAACTAACAATTCCTAAAATAATCGTCACTGTCCATCTGCATTCCATTGCCAGTAGAGGGTATCCATCTCCTTCAGAATCTCCGTACATTATTGTGCAGCATCCAGTGGAGTTTACACTACATATTCTTTATCCCTGGTACAGTACAGGGATTGCAATGATCGTTTCAAATTGAGCATGGCGTCATCCACCGTACTTCCGGAAGAAGGGAGGACAACCACTACAGCACTGATCCCACTCACCATGAGAATGACGATCATGTTCATGACTATGACGACGACATTATTGTGGTTATGAGTTATGTAAAGATACATCCGTTTTTGTGTTAACTATTGATGATTTTTATGTTATAACATTTTTCTCTCCGCCGCGCTGTGACTGTGACTATTATATATTGTGTACGTTGGAAAAAGGGAACTGTAGAAACAGTAAAATAGCGCATCATCCTTAAAACTTCTACTAAAATATTAGCAGAGGTGCTGTACTGTTTCCTTGTCAAATTTATCACCATACCAACATCACTGTGTAGATACGGAGTTAGAAGGAACCCATTAGACACACAGAAAGACAAAGTACTAATAAATTCAGCAGTACCACAATAAAAATCCGCATATATGGTAAACGAAACTAATCATCATTGTCAGCTCGTGTTGCTGCTGCTGCTGTTGTTGTAGAGTCACTTTTGAAGTTAAAGTGTTGAGGCAGAAGCGGGGAAGAACACTATCATTTTATTTTTTATTATCGCTATATATCGCTACAAATCATTGTTGCTGTCGTGTTTCGTGTTGTGAACAACACTTGTGTTCAATCATCAACGTCACCATCATCGACATAAACATACAAACATGGATTTTTTCTGCGATTAGCAAATAATAGAAAAATGTATAAAATATAAACAATCAAACAAACTGTTTATAATTTTTTTTACTACGTAACACTATCCTCATCGTCACCACCACCACACTTGTACTTATAACGCTCTGCTAACTCGTTATATTACATTAGTGTTTTAAAGACCGTTCCGTCGTCCTAGTGACTTGTCATTGTTGTTGTGGTTGTGTTACTATCGCTTTTGATGATTTGACATGGACAAGAATAATTGAACATCGACAGTGTGTATTACAATACTGTAAGACCAACAACGTCTGGTGCAAAAACAGGAACAAGTACTAACTACAACATTACTACAAGTAACAGCGAAGACGACGCGACAACAACATAAAGAAGGAGGATTGTTGCGTTGCTATTTTTTCGTACAAAAAAGGGATTTTGTATCGTGTTGGATGAGGAAGTTCACCACGCACTTGAAATTGTAAGTCTGAATAATATCATCACTAACATATTTTCATTTATTGATATTTTTTCTGCTTGGTTGTTTGTAACAAAGCTTTTGCCCTGCCATTTCAATCTTTTTTATGATTTCCTTGTCCTTTGGAATAGTAAAAAATCCATGTAGTTTGTACATTTGTTATTGCCATAAAATGTACAGCACATTTGTACATGCGTGTATTACACTTATTTTAAGTTTTTCTCCATTAATATCAGCTTTCTTATAAGTGGTGTTGAGGTGTTGTTGGCGGTATAAAGAGATGAGCTGTTGCCTCATGTCCCTAGTATAAACCCCAATCTTGTGCGAAGGGGTGTTTTCTGGTTACTATTTTTTACCACATCGTAATTTGAGTTATTGCTCATGTTTACTTTATTACCCAAATATTCTTGTACAGAATGGCATGTGTGTAATGTATTCATCTAGCAAGAAGAGCGAGCCGTGAGAAGTACCCATGGACGTTTTCAATTTTTTTTATTGATACAAGGGGTGTTTCTTATGTAGTGACTCACTTTTGATGACGTGTATCTCGTCATGGCATTTAATTCAGCAGCTAAGATGCATATACTTTGATAGTTGAGACTTCGGGCTTTCTAACGATATGCTACTCAAGGGTTGACATGCACCAGGTGAAGAATGAAGAGATCCTGATTTTTATACCTTGGAATCTATGGTTATTTTCCAACGTTATTTCCTTTGAAAAATTTTTCAACTTTTTCACCTATATTTTACAATTTTTTTTCTCGTCCTCGGCGTCCATATAGAAGTTGAAGGGTATATCTTTGGATAGACCTAATCATGAACTCTCTACTAATAGGTAGTATTAATCAGCGGCAGCGATCTATAAATGCAAATCTCGGCATTCTTCACCAGAGCCGTCGTTGCGTCAAAGTAGTATATCAAAAGAACGCCCAGAGTCTCTTCTATCTGATAGTGTACATTTCACTTTGCTGGTTGTGCGAAATCTTGTGAGTTGATAAACTTTATTAAAAGTGATTCACAACATATGAAACACCTTACGTATTTGTCTTTTTAAGTACAAATTTTTATTATCACATTTAAGTGTATTACATGAGTCAGACCATACTGAAATGAACAGACAAAATTCGTTCATTTAGTCAATAACATTTTATGGGTTGGATATTATAATAATATCTACAACGCACCTTGTGCCTTTTCTGCGACATAACTAATCTACCTACCCATTTGCTAATTCGAAAGGTTTCCAATCTCCATTATATTATTTTATTATATTATCATGCAAATACATAGGTTATTCTGTATAAGGAATAGAAACGTTTTTTAATTCTCATATTTCGTATGAAAAAGTGGTTGTCATTTTTTCTACTTCGTTCATTGTTGATTGTTGCTTTTGTGAAAGTATATTTTTGTTTCCTTTACTTTTCTGCGCCTCCACCTACTATTACTGTATTACAACCCTTTTCCAATATCAAGTGACTGGCAGCACCACTTCTGACTGTATCACCAAATACCACCGCACATCGTATTTAAATTTTATAGGCATATCAAATCATACTCATAGTCATAAATATACGTACGTAGAAATATAACTTTTATATTTGCAGGTACACATATGTAGGTATTTGATTAGCATAATAGTATTGTTATTGGTACCAGACCTTGTTTTTGCTGCCATTTATTTTCTTCTGTTCAAGCTATATTACTTATAACTGTTACTTAACTATTCTATATTTCACTTAAAACCGTAATATATTCACATATCATTTGAACATGAGTAGTAGTGAAGAAATACAGAATTATAAATCTCAAATATTCCATCACCATGATCATATCGTCAACATCAACATGCAAATATTATGTGCATTCATTGTCAAACAAAATGTTTTCATGGTACACATCGTAAACTAACATTATTGCCGTCATCATTATCATCATTACCTAAAAAATCAAGCAAGGAAGCACAAGAGGCATTTAAATGTAAAGATGAACAAGGTAACAACTAACAAGCAGGAGAAAACTTGAAGGAAGACGAGAAACTTTAAAGAGAACATTTCTATCACCCTGTGTGTGTACCTATGTCTGTGAGCTGTTAAGTGATATAAAGTTGGAGAGAAGAATAGGCGCAAATCTCACCTGTCATATTATTCACAAGTTTTATGATTTTTCTGCACCGTTGTTGTTGTCTGTATCCATTTACCACGACAACCCCTAATATCCCGACTACTACTGCTCTATTGCTATTGACTCTGTTGGGGCTGCCCTTTTGAGTATTTTCCCCTAAAAACGTGTGACATATTTGTGGTTGTTTAGCAGTACATTCATTATTGTTATTGCTATATGAAGATGTGAAATGCATGAAGAGAGGAAACAAAATAAGACTAAACCCACTGTCATTGCAGGGTAACGACGTAGCTGAAAGAGCACACGATAATGCATTCTTTGCCCGACGGTTTCGATTGAGATTGAGCCATCACAGGATGCATCCACAAAAAGAAATTATTTTCCTTGTTCCTCTGCCATTGAGTGCTTGTTGTTCTCGGATTTGGATATATTTTTAGTCCACTGGAACTGGAAAATACTTTTTCAAGGAGTGTCAAAGTGTATACGCAATAATAAAATGCAAATTCTACTCACCGTGTCCTCTTGACCTCACAAATAGACACATTTTTGATAAGAGTTTCCAGAATCAGTCTTCGCTTCACATATACAATAGTTAAAAAATACTCTCAGCCGACACCGCCCTCCGGAAATTCACCAATATGAGTCAAAACCTGTAATGCACATTACCATCTGAACCAAATTGTTGTCAACGTGTGTTCGTGCGGTCAGGAACATGCTCATGTCATGGACCGACAGACGAACATGACTCACGACGATCACGAATAACAACCTGAAATGCTATCAGACTCGTAATAGACGTTTTAATATTTTATGTGTACTGTTACTTGTGTGCGTACGTACCCATAATATACCTGCACTCAGAGCAGGGCAGGCCACCGGTGGCCGGTGGGCAAAATCAGGGCACCGGTGGCCTTGTGATGGCCTGTTGGCCTGAAACTTGGTCGGAAACCGGTGGCCTTTGACTGGTAGCCTGAAACTTGGTCGGTGGCCGGTGGCCTTTGACTGGTGGCCTGAAACTTGGTCGGTGGCCTTTGACTGGTGGCCTGAAAGCTAGTCGCAGGCTGATGGACTGTTCAAGGTTGGTGGCCTAAGGCCACTGCTGAGATGCCCAGCTCTGCCTGCACTTATGCAGACAAACAGGTGACATGTATAATATACTTTGTGTATGAGTATTTTACTTAGGTACTCATTCATTCAAACTCACAATAACAATAATAATAAGATTATTGTATGATGTTCCATAAAAACCTTGGCTGCCTGCCTCCTTCTCCTCTTATCCATCTTGGTTTTTTTGCAATTTCATATAGGTAGTAGTAGTAGGTACCTATGCATGCTGAAATTGTACAAATGTGAAGAATGTTCCTAAAATGTTTAACACGTTTGTCATTCTTTTCTTTCTCTTCGTGTAGTCCCAGTTAGCGTATTTTTCAGTCAGTCGTCAGTCACTCATCTTTCTCTCTCTATTTATTTATTTAAATGTACAAACGTGGTATTATCATCATTCATTATCATTCAGCTTGGTTTTTTGGTTATGCTTGTGCACTCACGTATCAAGCGTAATCATTATCATCATCGTGTCATTATCATATCAAAAAGTAAACGACAAATATGATGATGTAAAGCGCAGGAAAAATGTAAATTTGCCGAGTTAGCAAAGATGAGGGACGCATGTTTTATACTTCGTCTCCTCATCTCTTCTTTTTCAGCTTTAGGTACGCATGGCTGTAAATCGGAGAGTTCTACAAAAATCATCCCTCTCCTCTCTAAATTAAGTGTGTGCATGTCGTTCACCATCAGCTTTTACGTCCTTTCACTGTGCTCCCATCCCAGTTATAATACGCCTAAACTCATCTTCATTCATTGTCATAGAATAGATTAACATTTTAAGAGAAAAACGCAGTAACTATACCCTTGCTGCGACAGACGGTTCTAAACGCCAAAACAGACCGTGGATGATGTAAAAAATCAGAAGAGAGTGGAGGATAGATGACTTTGTTCTGTGAAATGGTAAAAATGCTAAAAGGGATAATGATGTTGATGAAAGAAGCTCAGCGGAAATGAAGATACGATGCGAGAGCGACGAACGAGAAGGGGGCGACTCGCAGAGCGAGAGGAGCGTAATAAATGCAAAACAACACTTGTTAGATGTACGTACGTGTAATAATCCAATGAGCGTATTAGTATTGGATGCTGATGGTTATATAATAAAAAACGTAAAACCACACAAGTTGACAACGAAGTAGTGAGAGAAAGAGACAACTACATTTTTGCAGAAACAGGTAATGGGTATCAAAAAGAAGAATGCTGGCTGGGGTGATTTTGTGACAACACTATACCAAGCCCAGTTTGGTCCAGTTCCTTGCCCTAATCGGATAGTAATGATAATCAGATTGGGTGTAAACTTGAACCACCTTTTGAAAGAAATAAAAGACGAAACTCATTTTAAAGTGGCTATTATTGCTTCTACCGACAGTGTGGCGAGAATAAACCAATATGGCTTTCATTCAGACCTTTAACGCGTATTTTTTTCTTTGATATCAGATCTTGATCTTGATTCTCGATATTTCACTATAAACAGGATGACATAGCGGTACCTACCTACCTACACAGAAGACATACACGTTTCTCGTCGCATTTTTGCCATAAATATCAATGTATTCAATACAACATCCAAGAGTGCAGTAATAAGTACTTCTACTACTTCTACTGCTATATTGATAGGTTCTGAAATATTTTCCGTTTTTACTCCGCAGTCCTCTTGGCGTCGTAAGGCATATTTCAGGGAGTTTTGCCAAGAAAAAAAGCATTTTATTGCTTTAATATTTCATTAATGTAGTTTTTTTTGACAAGGATTCAAGTATAATCAGGAATACAGTTAAAAACCGTGACATATACTTCCATTACCTACTTTGTCATTTAGATGTTAGTTTAATTCTATTTAGCTTTTCACAGTTGTTAACTTCATCGTTAGCAGGACGAGCCGTGAAGGTTTAATACAGATTTATTTCATTCCTTGTTTGAAGCCAGTTTATTGTACTATCACTAACGGCTACGTGCTAGCAAGTAGAAACAATTTAATGGCCAAGGGAGCACATAGGAGAGATTTAATGACCAAGGGAACTAGTTACAGATACATCATCACCGTCACTCATCATCATTATTCAGCAAACTCTGCAAAATACTTTTTTTCTGGGACTTTCGGATGGATTGTACTTATAAAGGGTGAAAGAGAAGATAGTGTGGGTAAAGGAAGGAGATTACCAACTCATTTGAATAATTTTGTAGAGGCCCATTAAGAAGAGCATTTTGTGATGCGATCATTCATGCTGATTGGTAAATTAATAAAATGATAAAGACAGCCTCTTCAGCACAGCTTCATTCTTGATAAAGTCTTCCGCTTTACTTTTTTCAGATGTGCCTTGTAAATAAGTACAGGTAATATTCTTAGCGTCAATCCATCTCACATCCTCACTTCACAAGGAGTGACAAGAAGAAGATGAACAAATGACATTACTTTTTCCTTTGTCGCGGGTCTTCGTATGAATACCCATATTTGTCAAGTGATGGTACATGTTTAGAAAGATTGGTGTGAAGGACAAAGTCGTATTTTAAACAAAAAAGACAGAAGTGAAGGAAAAAAATTGAATCGTGGCACATCTTCACATATATGTAGCCTCCTTTGTCATCTTGTTCGTAACAACACGGTAATTGGTGGACGAGGTAAAGGATTTGGATTTTTCACACGAGCCTTTTTAGGCACATCATCCGTGTAATTTGAGGCTATTAGCCGTAATAGTTGTTGCAGTGTGTGTGTGTTGCCACAGAGGAGGAATAAAAAGTGGTATGCACCTACAGCTATCAGCAATATGTGCCTATACTAAAGATAGCAGAAGAGCAAGTATCTATTAAGAAGAAGAGATACGATACGATACCTGAGATTTCCTCGTTACCTTAATCATCATCATCACCATATTCTTCTTCGTATTTAATCTCACCATTTTTTATCCTCCTGTTATGAAAATAGTTCCAACCCCGAAGACATAATTGTATGGATAAAGAAAGATGATCGTCGTGGTGATGTTAATGTTGTTGCAGACGATTATGATGACTGTAAATTTTTTGCTAATGATCTGTATGGACTCTTATTGTATGAACGCAATCAAAATGATGTATAATAATGATGATAATAGTTGATAGAAATGATGAGGATCTGAGGGTGATGTGATGTTGATGGTAACAAGCAACGACATTTAACACGAATAAAAGGCCGGTCGTATGAGGAATTATGCTATCACCTCTTGCAGAAATTCTGTAAAGACAAGCGTAAAGCTTCAAGTTGACTGGATACCATGGCAGTAAAAAATGAAAAAGAATAAATAAATGGATCTTCCTGCAATAATCAAGTAGTAACGATAACGAAGTACATTAGACATGGCTCTTCTCCTCCTCAATCTCTTAAAAACAGCATTTGTGTTTTGTAGAAAATTTTATAGCACTTCGCCGTCATATGTCTTTGCGTACAAACGTAAACCTTTTTCGCTCCTTGTGTGTCTTTGTCCGCATTTTTATGATTATCTCCTGTTGGCTATTACCTGTTGGATTACTTTTAAGTACGTACGTTACGTATTTATGTATACTTTTCATGACGATGATGATGATGTATGCATCCTACACAAAAATAACGATTTTGGCAATTGGCAATGCCGTGATTGTGGATGTGGAACTGCAACAGTAACATGATGATGATGATATGATGATGAGCATGACATTCGCTATTTTCCTTTTTTCTGAGGAGGAGTTGGCTGTGGACGAATTGTAGCTGCTGTGCTGCTTTTGAGAAACTGCTAAATCAAGCAAGGCTTTGAACTTGAAAAGGTAATTGCAGAATGACTTAACTACTACTACTACTACTACTGCACTGCTAGGCTAGGTATGCAGACGGTAGACATGATTGTATTCTTCTGATTTTTACTTATTATGGTGGTGATGCAAACATCACCTGTCATACGACAACAATGAGGGAGAACAAGAATTTCCATCACAATATGTACGTATAAATAATAATAATAACATGTAATGGCTTGTTTTACCCTGTTGGACTGGACATTGAAAAAGCGTCATGAGCTCACTACGCTGCTCCTTTCGTCAGGCTTCCCTTTAACTACCTACATAACTGCGAGTTCTTCTAAAAATGTTGATGACCGTCGCGTCCTGCTTGATGGACTAGTCTCCGTATGTTATCGCAATGTTTGTTTGTTAATAACTTGGAGGATGGTGACAATCTTATGGCATTTGTGCACAATAAATATAAGAAAGTGGGTATACTTATCTTTTAAATGGGGTTAACTGACGTTCAAAATGACATGAGTGTTAAATCTTGCCGGGTTGACTTGTAGAAAGTTGTGTATGATATCAAGACTGTAGCTTTAACGTCGGTTCTGATTCTGCATCCCTACCACACGACCCCAGTCCGTATAATGGCAAAACTCTCAAAGTCTCAAAACGTAAGGACAGATTGAAGTCGGGATGACAAATGTAGCAAGGTAAAAGCAGCTAATTTATGTTTATAGCAGTAATTGGTAATATAAAATGAGAGCTAACAGAGTGGTTTTACATATAGGCAAACGACTAGTTGTACATTTAACATCTGCAAATGAACATATTTTTATATATAGTAACAGTAATATAATTTATTCTGGTAATAAAAAGCATATCTAATTTGGTATGGTGATGTTCCAGTCTATGTTTGAAAGGACTAGTAGTGCGCATGTTGTTTTTTGGAAAACAATGGCATGTTTCCAGTGACAACCTGTCCATGAATAAAAAGTATGAAAGCCAATATCGGTAGAAACACAAGTACTGTAAATACATACTACACTAATAATAATAATAATAATAATAATAATACATAGGTATTATATTAACGAATGCATTAGATGCTGGTTTGATAAAGTTAAAATATTACACAAAATTGCATATACTGCCTAACTGCCTATCACAATCTAACATTTACCATTATCAGATTTTTTCTTTTCGTGTTGACACGCGATATCGTATTAAAATTCAGAAACAATTTATTTGAATTTACTCCCGCTTTTAAATTTGCACACTACATTTTTCAATACTGGTCTTCCGGGAGTTTCAGTTTTCTACTTTGACTTTGTTGAAAAAGTCAATTTAAGATGAGCACAACATATTTTTTAAAAGTAGCTATCTACTTAAATATATTGATATCCAGTGTTTCGAATCTCCTGGTCCCATAACTTTTGACAAGAGCACACTGACTTCAAAGATTTTTACTTACAGACTTTTACTTCAATGACACATTGCAGCATAGCATGACTGCAGTAGTCGATCACCGGCTTACGACTACTACACCCAAACGGATGCTTGCACTTGTTACAGATGTCATTTCCTTCCTCGATTTTTATAAATACAATCGGCCTTCCGTTCTTTTTTATTCGCACCATAATTGCACAATTTAAAAAAATAATCAGCAATGCGTTGACTTTCGTCCGAATTTCAAAATATTCTCGACGAATACGACGCGATACTGCTTCGCGGTTAGCCCTCGCCATTTGTTATTAAGAAAAATGTAACTATGCTATATAACGTACTAACTAATGCTAGTAATGGTAATAATCTAATAAAAGCGCTTAGACCTGATTTATAAAAGACATAGTCTTCAGGAAATGAGAAGTGAATAAAGCCGCTCATCTGTGATAAAAATAGGTGTTACGTCCTAGTCCTATATATTGGTAGAGATAATCTGGCATAATAAAAGCAGAATGCAAAATCTTTAGATTTGGTGACATTTTTTAGTACAAAAATGTGAATTGAAAAGTTGCTAACTATGCATATTTTTCAAAGGCTTCAAAAATAAAGCTTATGCTCTCTCACTAACGAACTAACTTACCCAACTTCACGGTGGTATTATCCACACAGTTATTTTCCCTCAGATTGTGTCACTACCCGCATACCTATCCACAACCTTGAAACATCACAGTCAAATCGTTCATGGCAATGCCACAACGTAAAGATTATTTTTATGGAACAAGTCCTTTTGACCAATTGGAGATTCGCACAGTTTTGAAACTTGACTTTTTCGCTTGAAGTAAAGTAACTCGCTAAAACACCTTTATCCGTCTTATAAAAAAACACTTGCACAAGCGATTCGACTAATCATTTATTTCTTATAAGCCCAATAAGCCGTGTGCTACTGCACTAACTGCACTGCCTACTGCTACCCTACCCACCACCTGTTCCGAATTTCTTGGTTTTGCATTTGCAAAGTAATGCGATAAAATTATTTGTGTGTGCAGTAACGAGATAGATGGGCCTGCCTGCTTATTCTATATTGTGGTGAATCGAGACCGAGAGCTTAGATACTCCGGGAAATAAATAAAAATGACGAATTCAACACACGCATTTGGTAGATAGTTGCTACCTAGGCACTATCTGGTCAGTAGTCATATTATATGTTGGCAAGTAAGTACCTAACTTACTTGGTGGTTTTTAATTGCTTTCTTTCTCAAAGAAGATGCCTTTTCTCGTCAAAAAATTAAACAACTTGAACAGTGACGAACACGTAGTTGAAATGATTGTACACGTAGGCACAATTACAATAAATATTAAAGTTCACCATTTTCTCATCAACAACTTATATGAAAAGGCATCTTTGTCCAATGTGTGTGTACCATTTTTTAAACCAACAACATGACAAACTCGCCACAATGAAATCTAATGGCAGAAACAGCAGCAAAGACAAAAATTTTAGTTGATACAATTTTCATATCTACACTGAATTATTTACATTTTTGCTGTTTTTTTTTCTTTCTCTCTCTTTATCCTCCTTATTAACCGGCATATCCCAGATAATGATAAGAATAAGCAAGCGGTTACAGGTTGTATGGCACAACGATAACTTGTTTCTGTTTCCAACAATTTCATTATTATTACTACGACAAGCGTCCTAAGCGTCCTTCTGCATGAGAATCCGATACTGACAACTGAAGAGGAGTACAAGAAGAAGCCACAAAGTTAGGAAGGAATAACTTACCAAAGGAAAAATACAAAGACGTGGCCGTGCAATAGTGGTAGCGGCAGTTGTGGTGGCATTGAGACCATTGTTGGCAGAAAAAATTATAATAGAGTGGTACCTGCAACTTAGTTTATTATTATTATTATTACTTTTGTCTTACTCTATTTATTAGCATTGTCTTAAAGATAATAGTTGGGTAGCAGTTGTAACTTGTTGCTGCTGTTGTCAGTTGTAGTAGCTAACTTGCACTCTTACTTTGTTTACTACAGTAGTAGTACTAATAAAGAGACGAATGATGATAATGATGAACCTGGCAGAGATGGTGGCGGCGTCTGCTACTGCTACTACTGTTGCTGAAACATGCACTATATTTTACGTTTCATGCATATATTATTATGTATGATATGATATATTTGCATTATCGTTTGTATTATTGCAAGAATATATATCTCTTTTCTCTATTACTTCAATTTAATCTTCTTTCTACTTTTGTCTGTTCACTTGTTAAACTTTGATCTCTGTGAGCTGATGACTCTCAGTCACAGTCAGAGACTACCTGTTGCAACATACTTTTCCATATCTTATAGCAATTACGAAATACGTTACTTACGTCTTAGACCGTAGTAATGCTAGTGTTTTGCAGTCGAGGAACGTACACTTTATCATTTTTCCTCATTTCCCCATTTTCTCGTCGTTGTTACGTTACTTACTTTCCATTTTTTGTTCCTTCACCCCTTCTTGTTGCTGTAATTCCGGCTGATGGTTTGGTTTGATTACCACTCAAAACCGTGTGAAAATTAGAAGCAGAATAGAAAACGAAAGGGTAGATTTATGACTCAAGTTACTACTACTTAATGATAAGCAATAGAGCATGTCAGTATGACGAGACTCTTTTGAAAAATCGGTACTGCAAAATGCAATGATGGAGAAAAACAAAACGAGACAAGAATAAGTAGGAAAAATCTTATCTAGATTTCATCAAAGCTTCCTATGATCTTTGACAATCATGTAACGTACCTATGCACTTTGAGTTTTCTTGTCTGCTAAGTAATCTGATTGTTATCTGTAAGGCGGGAGACAGATAGGATCAAAAAGAACAAGAGCACCAGTAGCAGTTGAAGTTTGGTTCAAAAATATATAGCAGGTGAAGATTTTTTTTTGCAGCATGATCCAGTTTTTTGAAAAAAATGAAAGGTATAAAAATAGTGGGACAACCTGATGCTGTGTGTTGATAATGTATCATCATCGTGATGATGATGACGGTGGTGGTTTTAGGATGATCGACGGATGAAATGAAAGAGGAGATTGGAATTAGGGTAATCGTTATATTGTGTTTGTTCGTTCGGAATGGATAATACAAAAAAGGTTTCCACGCACACAACTTCTTACCCTTGACTTCTTGGGAAAAGAGGATCCGACAAAAACGTTTTTTGTTGATCTCTACCTGTCTGATGCCTGTTGTCAATAATCTGTGTGTATAAATGCAAGTTGTATGTTCACCCTTCATTTATGCACGTCCTCTCGCAGATTCTTGATCGTCCAATAGAAGAACAAAGTTTTTTTTTGCTCTCACCTTTTTCCATGCTGGTGCCTAACCAGCGGAAAAAAGGGTATAAATTGGCGTTTAATGAGTCTTTTGTGCTATTTAAGTAAAGAGAGGAAACATAATTTATGCTCATATCAAACTACATTTTCACTTTCAACAAAAAATCTCCTCTTTCGTGTTTGTACATAACTCTTTGTTGTGGCATTGGAACTTTAAAAAACACAGAAAGGTCCGCTAATTAATTTTCCTTTCGTTATTCCTGGTAAAGAAAATGGAGGTGGAGAAAACGATGATGATGAATGAGCTACAGGGTAAACATTTTCAAAGTGGCGATATATAATATTTACTTCTGTACATGGCTGGCTACCTTGATATGTATAGCTGTTGTTGGTTAATGATTTCGTGTCATGAAAGAAGTTTTTTGCAGTAACTTCACAAAGAAAAAGTATAAGCGTCAGTGGGGGTGAAGGTGTTTTTGGTTATATGATTACAACCAATTTGAAACGAAACAATTGTTCATCTCATCGCCTCACCTCTTTCAGTTGCAAAACTTCAATCAAGTTAGAAAATATTAAAAATGATATTATGATGTCGAGGTCCTATTACAAAACTCTCTCTAGCCACCTTTCCAATAATTTGTTTATTTGATGAATCCTGTTGTTGTTTTCGTTTTGGTAAACAGAGTCAAGGACAAAAGTAAAATACGAAACATGAGAGATTACAAATTTGGGGAAAAAAGTATTTAAAAAATGTAAATAATTTTATGAAACAAGTACAGCCACACATTTGCTGGTACATCGTAAAAAGAAGAAAAAAAGGACGAAAAGCTTTGCAAAGATAAGATTAATTATTGCAAAGAGAGATTATGTATGTGTTGCTGTACGTACCAAATTGACTTCACACGCAAACAACTGCGTTAGAGCAAGTATACGCATAAAAATCTAGTCTTCCTTTCATGCCTTTACTCATCCAACTTCTTAAGATAATTCTGCCAAGCTAAGAAGTAGAAAAAAGGAGAGAGAGAGAGACGATTGCGAGTAATTAAGTCAGAAAAGTTGTTCAAGGGTGGAAAGGTTCCTGCTGATAATTTCACTAATGAAATGAAATGAATGATTACATAATGGCTTTAATAAAAAGGCAACCAAAACCACTACCAGGCGGCTGAATAATGCATTAGCGTTTTAAACAATATAATCAATCAATCAATCGGAGCCTTTCAAAACCCGCTAGGTGTTAATTCTCCACATTTTTAGTTGCTTCCTCATATGAGATCCTTCCTAACGATGTTACATTGTTTTTTTATTTGCAAACAGGCAGGTAACGTTGGAACGATAATACTAAATTAAAATTGAATAAAACCCCCAAAAAATATGATTTTTAGTTTGCACAGTTTATAAAAAAATTCTAAGCAACATTGTCTTTTGAATGTGTCGTTCTCTCTTATTTTTTTACTTTAGTTTACGTCCTCAAAATTTGAATTTGCAAAACCTCAGAGGATGTAAAAATTATTTCAATCTGAAACTTGTAGCTGTTGCTTCTTACATACCTTATCAACTTGTTATCATACAGCAAGTTTGTCTTAGTTAACTCTTGTTCTTCTCAGTTGCTACTTACAATTAAGATAATACTATCAAGTGAAGAAAAAATAAGATGCATAACGCATAAAGAAAATACGTATACGTCTTCGTGGTTTTTAGCTTTTGTCTTAGTTTTTCTAGATAAACGATTTATGTATTCAAGCAGAACCGCTTTTTCTGTGGCTTTTGCTTACCCATTTTGTTTGTTCTCACCAACACAGTGACAGCGTACAGCTTGAGTATGTCGTTATTTAGAATTTCTATTGTGAATTTTAAGTTACAGAAAAATTCAACCCAATAACGATGATTACGATACGATGCTTCATTTATTTTCTAGAAATTTTTTAAATTGACGATGAAAAATTCCTCTAAGAAACGCTTGTGCTCTCCTTATCGCCGCACATTTACATTATAACTTAAAAAATATTCTTCAAAATTCAATTGTGCATTTTGTGTGAGTGAGAAAAACAACGTATGATGAGCTGCACAAACAATATAAAAAAAGAGCAACAGAAGGTTACCAAATTTATGCAAATAAGGCAGCACGCGGGTTAAATTACAATAAAAATATACACGGCAACTGAGAAAATACGTGATAATGCCAATTATCACAATACGAAAAAATGCACTATTAACAGTACGGTCGGCACTCGGCAGAAATGCCTGCCCAAAAGGGACTAACGTTAACTGACTCGTTGTTACATGACCAAAATTGGTTTAAAACGCACATCTCATAATGCCTACTATTACTAACAAGATCAACATCGCAAACAGGAAACCCCGATGACAAGTGTGGTATTTAAAAGAGGATTGAAATGGGCCACAACTGCTAACAAATTAAAAAACGGTACACTATTTTATTTTCATACCCAAAAATTTCTTACAAACTCCTGCCTGCGTCGTGTCGCATTAATCCAACAACATGAGCTAGTTACCTGGGTTTGTACAGCCATTTCTAGATAACCATCAAACCAACTTTTAAAGCACTAAATTCATGACTACTGCACACACATCATCTTTGTTGTCATCATCACTTATTTATTACTTACCACTGGCTTGCTTGCTAGTTGCTACACGACCGAGCGAAAGAAATGTACCATAAAATTAGGAGAGAAAAATCATTTGAAAAATATCGGTTGTTATTATAAGGCAGGTTGCGGAGAGAGTGTAAGAAGCTGACTAGTTACAAGCAGAAAACAATGAAACTACCCATGTACTCGTGTATCGGTAATGGTAAGGTACGAACTAAACGTCATCTTTTTGCTTCTTTCTTGCGGCTACGTAGAAATCTGGATCAGAACACAACGTGTTCACTTACATTTCTCGATTCTTTCTTAAATCCAAACAGCCACAAGAAGTATAAATAAGTAATACTGGCTGCAGCTGCTGTCGTTATTGCCTCTTCGGCTAACGATAGCGATGATGATTACACGAGTGAGTGTACTGTGGTTTGGTTTTGGGAATGGTTACTTGATGGTCAAACCTCACAATCAAACACGCATAAAATGCACATATGCATGCATTCTTACCAACCAATAGAAAACTAAACAACAACTCTGTAAAAAGTAATAACTTAACTGCTAGCGTTGTTTGTGGCAGGTTTCATTTTGTTGCTTTGTATAATTGCGCTTCTATTACGTATATTGTTGAAATACTTTCAATCCTACTTAATGATTTAACCAGGTTTGTCTGTCTGCAAACTCGGTCTTATGGTCATACCTTCTGACAAAATTCAATGACACTTGGAATGGGGACACTTATGGGGATATGTAGCAGCGGAAGGGTGTATATTTTGCAAATATCATGCGGCAGCTCGTTCGAAATTGATTACCATGTTCGGCAAAAATATAAACCTGATTATGAGGCCAAAATTTCCCCCTCAGATGGCAGAATTTGGGGAAAGGTGTGCTATCCAGTTTCATCATTTGCATTAGTTTTTCCAGTTGAACATCCAAAATATAATGTATCGTGTTCTTGATGCCACGTCGTTATCACTGCAATAACAGTGATCTTATGTTGCCATGTAGTATCGTCCCTTGGTCATCTTAGAGGTTATCAGCAAGTTCCAAAAAGAAACAATTCGTAATGAAATGTACAGACGTTTGCAGTCGGCGTCTTGTTTGGAAGCTCCTGCTCCTACACAGGCACTGCTCGACGATGCTAGGGAAGATGATTTAAGTAGTTTCCTTAAATCTAAACATATCGGAAAAACTGAAACAGTAAACTTTGAAATTGCTAATCACAAGAATCATTTTCTTAGCCGCTAATTTGTGCTATCGGCGAATTTGTGGTAAGTGGTAAATATGAAAATGGCAATCCGTCTCTCATGTTAAAAATTTAGGCAACTTGCAAAAACGCCAAGACGCTTTTGGTGTGTCAGCTATGCAGCTGTTGCTTTAGTTTACTTATTTGCTCAACGTTGCCTTTGTTACGAGTTACGACTAGAAGGTTTATAAGTCAAGTGGTATACGTGCACATTATCATGATGCTGCACTCATATGACATCATGATTAGGTGCTATCTCTACGTTCCTGTTCTCATTCGTGAAAAACTGCACCAAAACAACAGATGTTGCAAAAACCATTTTCTCAACTCTTCTTTCTGATAAAAAGGTATTCCCAAAAAGCCCACGTAGTAAGCAAGCAAAATGTTTGGAGCAGCAGTAACTAGTAGACATGCAAATTATCAACACATGGGGTATTTTGATATGAAATTATTTTTTTATAAAAAAGAAATGCACAAAAAAGGTATTTTTACTTTGTATAGTAAAGACGAATTTACCCACCAATCGACAGAATGCATGCCATACACAAAATAAATGTGATCATAATAGTCATTGCAGATTCTGCTGCTGCCGGTTGGCACTGGCATTGATGCTGACGACGATATGAGGGGCATGCGTTGATAAAATCAATAATACAAGATTCTGATTATTAGCGAAACGTGTACTACTGGTACTGACGGCTTATTGTTCGTCTCTTCTTACCAGAGAAGTCAAATGATAGAGAAAAATTCAAAAAATCTGCCTACCCATCATCATTTCCCAGTCAGTTTCTCACATCAGTCCAGGTTTGTATTGTTGTAAGCAACAACAGAAACCGATCAGCGATTTCAGTACACGACAACGGCTGGCTGATAATAAATAAAGCTGATCTGGTATGTTTAGTAGTATAAAATAGCCGTTGTTGTTGATATTGTCAAACATTGTTAGTTTCAAAGTAAGTTATGTCGCTCATCAGTACACCGTTGAGTTCATCATGATACAAAACAGAAAATTGTTTGATTCTCTCTACGACGATGATGATAATATTAAAGATAATACCAATACCGAAATCACAGTGCCGAGCACACACACACCAGACCACCATTACCACACTACCAGCCAGAAGCTATGTGACAAGTTCTCAAGTCCTAAATCCATAATTTTGCAAATTTCAAAAGGAAACGAAAACAAAAGACGACGTCGTACAAGAACCTGCACCGTCATCTAAAATATAACCTTACCACAATGTTGAGGTACATAGTTGTTGTTGTGCTGTTGTTGTGTGTAGAGTTGTGTGAGTAATGATAATAAAGAAGTAGATGAAAGAGAAGCATCCTTGTTTTACAGTTGATTTAGCTTTTGATGGTAGATTTTTACTCGTAAGGCAGGCCGGCTGGCACTATAGGCGATTTAGAGCTTTTGTTTAGTTTTTTTTTCTCAGTTACACATTAAATTTGATTTGGTTTAGTTTCATTTAGTGTTGTGTGTGCAAGTGTGTGTTTGTATGTGTGTGCGATGATGATGATGGTCATTATAATGATACATTACTTGAGGCGGTGATTACACGATACTTTGCAAAGTTGTTTTGTATGATATTTATATGTGGTGTTACATGGTACATCTTAAATCTCTGCTTTATATATTTTTTTTGTGAAATGCCTCACATCATCCTTCTTTTCTGGCTGGTCAGCCTCAGCCAACAGACATTCAAAACACGTAGTGGTAGGTGTATTCATGATTGCTGTTTGTGTTGTTGTGTTTGGGTAAAAGCGTAAATTGAGAAAAATGGGTATTGCACATTATCGTGTTTATGGCTGTTGTTGTTGTGGCTCCACCACAATTGACAATAAGAAGGAAGGTAGTTTTTTAATTCAATTATGTATGTGGGCTGTGTTGCTGTTGATTTGTTTGGTTGATAATGATGATGATGGTACAGACCCTGTAATATGTAGTAATCACAATCAGCAATGTCATTCAATATTCTTTTGCTGGTGTTTTTCGCTGTTTGGTAACGGCAAGCATTTAACGATGCTAATCTTTCCTGATTACAATGATGGCTAAAAGAGGAACCTGTATTGTGTGTGTTTGTGATACTCCTACAATCACTTCTCTGTGATTTGTACAAAACAGTCTTATTCCTGATGATGATACTCTGATCTGCAGGTGAAAGACTGTCATGCTTGGCATCAAATCATCAGACAGCAGCAAACCGCTTTCTCATTGAAATAATGTGCGGTTTTTGATATTCTACATAGAAGTAGCATAAATGTTAATCAACAAAAAAAAATGTGATGCTTCATTTGAAAATAATTTTGTTTTGTACTGCTTGCGCTAGAGAAGAATTTGGTTTTCGTCTTGCCGGTGAAGATTCCAATGATGTGTTGTTCGATGATGAATACTCCAGTTGTAATCATTATTTGTACATGGAGTAAATGTTTTTGTAGCCAGTTTTGAAGGGACACAACGTCAACGTTCATAGATGTATCAGATTTGCTAGTTGCAATTACTATTTTTGGCTAAAGGTCACGGTCACTTACAACTTGATGTATGGTTGGATGAATATGGAAGCTGTATCTTTTTGGGTAAAGGTCACGGTTACAACTTGATGTATGGTTGGATGTATATGTATCTTTTAAGTAAAATAAAGTTAAAATTCGGACAGGCAAACGGACAACACTTGCTTTTAACCAGGTAGCTTAATGATTCATGTATATCAATATTTTTAACCTTTCTTTCATACATAGAACTTGAATTTTCTAATCACGTGCTTAGGGATATGTATAACCAGGCAAAATATGCGATGAATTAGTGCTCGTAGTAGTAGTAAAGATGAATAAGGCTACCGAGCCAGCCAAATAAGGACTACCGTCCAGGTACAATAACAAACTCGTACAGATTAGATCAGTCCAATTTCTGCTTTTATGGAATTTATTGCTGATTAAAGTTGGCGGTTTGGTTGATTGGTTGTGCTGGTGGATTACGAAGTGTGTGCATATATATATCGTTCTTGAAAACTGCATGAATAATACCACCATACACTAACAATTACAATGTGCTCATGTGTATTGTGACATCATAATGGCATGACAACGTAGAAATGATACTTTGTTTTAGTTAGCTAACTGTACATTACAGTGTCCATTCAATATTTATAATGCTCGTACTTATAACATAATCAACAGCAAGACAAAGGACAAATTGAACCGAGTTTTATTTGTGGTGTACTGTGTCTTGACATTTTTTTGGCAAAATCACCATGCATGATATGGTCTTTGTAACTGTATATGGTTATAATTTATGGTGCAAGTCGTCGTCAGTTTTGTGCGTATCATTGCACATTGTTTGATTGCTCCTGATGTCGAGTCTCTTTAGACTTGTCCTCTGTCTCAATCCGTTCACTGCATCTGGTAAGAAATACACGTAGAAAATTAATTTATGTGGGGGCAGTGCGAATATGCCTTGCGTCTTGCGTGATTGTCACTTGTACGCATGAACATTAGCCGTCATAAATGATTAGATATCAGTATTATTGGCCATTGAGAAGGATAGTTTTTGATTAGCAAAGAAGTTAATGTGAGTCGTGGGTCCGACCATTCTACTGCTTCGTATCGTATTCAGATTTTTTATATATATTTTTACAACGCCTGTGTATGAGAATGGATTCATGGCGGCAGCAGCTAGCCTGTCCGTTTAATATGATAATCATGACGAAGACGATGAGGGTGACTAAGTCATGTAGAAAGGAGGCACACGCTACACGCTTCTTTTGTTTTTGTTCAAATTGTTATATCCATTGTTGAGCTGCCCAAGAACCCGCAACGAAGTCGTAAAAAGTGAGAGCCGTAACAGCAGCTAAGGGAGTTAAGTAGATGAATGGGCCACGTAACACAACACTCTTGTTTGTTATTATAAGTTGAAACAAAATATTAAATTATGCATTGCATTGATTATAGATAAGCGCAGTATATCGTTAGTGTATATTTATTATTTTTATTATTCTACTATCAACTATCAACTATATAGATAATACTACAAGCTCTACGCGCGACCCAATATTGACTGGTGCTAAAATTGCTAATCATTATCATGATTATTAGTGTGTACATGGGTAAGAGTGCACTGTACTGTAAGCGGAGCGAGTTGATTATAAAATTATAAATGTTCTTTTAGTCGGATCAACTAAAGCCCCAGAAGACGACGGATACACACACACACACACACACACACAGTAAGTCCTTGTAGAGTGGACAGAGAGTCATTTTGCCTTGTGACAGTGGTTGTATTACCGCTGTGGACGGAATATGAAAAGACAAAAGACCTTGGTCTGATTGACAAGGAAACGACAACATCTTGATGTGAAACATTAGGACAGATCTCATAGTCTGAGAGACAAGACATTTTAACTAACGACAATATTAACATTACTTCGTGTTCTTTTTCTTTTCAAAGAACGGCAACATTTAAAACACATGTAATATTTTACTCACACGCACATTTTGCATCGCGTCTTTGACAGTTTGTTTGTCCACTTTACTCTGCAACGGTACATGAATAGTGTACACACACTGTTGACTGTGTACTATTAATATAGCATTATCGTGATCATAGTGATCATCACTAAAAATAATCAAAGAATAAATGGTACATAAGGAATTATAAAATCGATGCGCCATAGTCCAATGCTGCTGATGAGTCACCTGTAGAATACAACCCAAATCCAACACACATATTACTATTATACACGACGCGACAAAGTGGCTGTGGTGCTACAGGTCGATATTTATATTTATCGCAGGTTCTGATCGTCTAATGACTAATGACAGTTTTGTGTGCGACTTTGCTCACAGCTAAAGTTAAAAAGAAGGGTCTTACGAGCATAAAAAATGGCACAAAATTAATGGGTGATGGAGGGAAGATTGTGACTGAGGCTGCAATAAATCGAATTAGGGAAAAAATAACAATAACAACAACCTATATTTTTGACAATAAATGTTAAAGATTCAGCCATTGATACATTATTATTACGTTTCTGTAAACATAGCGCATAAGTGCCAGCCTTTCGGACAGGTAGGTGAGTGCGTATTATAGGTACTTTCAGATATTATCGAGTCGTTCTTTGACTAACTAACTGTGTGCCCCTACAAAAAGTACTTTTAGAGGCGAACAAATTAATTTTATGTGTCTATGTATGCGTGCGTGTGTGACAGAGAGCTTTAATGCTATACAGTTTATTCGTACGTACTTGTCCTAGTTGCCCTTCATCTAATTGTTGTGCCCTGGCTGTATTATTATGTCAGTATTACAGCGTTTTGGTTTGATCAATGATACGTAATTGCTTTGCATGTTATGGTGCGGTCAACCGGATCCTTCCATTGGAAGGTGTGTTGTGTATGATTTTATGCAGTTGTACAATATGACTTTTTAAGATTTCCAATATTGAATATTGACTCTAACGTTAGTTTTGGAATGACTTATCATTTTCCAAGTTTCTATGTGAGAATATGTTTAAAAGTTTGTCTTTTGATTCAAGAGTCATAATAAGAAATAATATTGTTTTTGGTTGGTGCTGTACGTTTAAGTAAAGCAGGACTGGGTGAAACTTGAAGTATTGTTTTGGAATTAAATGATTACCTGTTTGTCCTCCTGGTGTTAATACATGATAAATGTTTCGATAAAAACCAAAAGTAAAAAATGTAATTTAAAATCTATCTGCACAATACAGCCAAAATGATAAGCATTTAAGATAACATGATTCCTCTTGCATTTTTATTTTTCCCAAAAAGCAAAAAAAACTAAGTTTTTAGTGCAGCAACCGAATGCCATGGCTTATATGACGACTCTACGGCGTGCTTATAGTGTGTATATAGGTATATCAATATCATTATAAATTGGTGCCAAAACATATGTATGTATAACTTGTTTAAATGATTTAGACAGGTAAAGTGATTTTTTGCTACATCTTCTGTTAATGACCACGATATAAACGTGGCTCTGGTGTTGATGGTGATGGCTGAGATTCCCTTTTACAACCACGCACCATTACGACTACCTTTTTTTTACAGAGGGTCTACTGTCTGGTTTATTTTTTTGCAAGGAAAAACACCATATTTTTCTTGAGAAAACTGTTGCAAAATCCCACACCAGTTTCCATCAACCCTGCTCATCCTCCCCGTCACCACCACCACTTCTACTTGCTCACGACTTTTATTACCAATTTTTTCATCATCATCCGCGTCGTCGCAATAAAGGAATACGAGTGATATAGTTGTTAGTTTCATTATGATAGTAGTACCACATTTTTTAAAATATGATTTTTTTTCAAAGTTTTGTTTAAAAAATGAAATAAACAGTCAAGACACAGGTCACAATTCCCATGAGAGTATCCCATTTTACAATCGTCATCAGTCATCATCATCGTCGTGTTGTGGACTTCTATATTTGTAATATTATATGTAGCTCAGAATTAGTAATATCAAATATACGTAACTTGAAAATGCAAACTATCATGAATGTGTAGATATATACATATGTATAAAAAAATAAATGTGTTATTATTTAAATATTATAAGGTCATCTTATATACTACCAGTCTCATCTTAAGCAGAAGCACCAGAAGAGAAAAAAAACTACCGAGGCAATAAAACCATTGTTACTGGTAGATAAGTACTACTACTACCAACGTTGCCATTACTGATTATGCACTGCTAAAAAGTAAAATTTTTAACATGGTTTTTTCTTGCTGATATGTATAAAACTTTTATGTTAAAGTGTAATCTATCCTCACCTTTTGAATATGAGCTCGTCATGAGTTTATCACCCTGCATCATCATCAAGAACAACAACTTTGGCAATAGCATGAAAACACAATATGTTTATTTCATTTTAAAAGAAGAAAAAAATGTACCATCGTCTCTTCAAAAGCATTTTAGGCTTTCTTCTTCATTAATTTAAGTAACATGAGTTTATTATAAAGCAGTCAAATGAGAGTAGCGAGACAAGATAATACTGAAAAAAGTGAAAAGGAAAGAAAGGGAAAAATCATAAAGACATCTAAATCTAATCTAGGTACTGCAACTATCCCTTTGCTCTTGTTGCTGTAATGTTGTTTCATGAGTACCTGTGTATGACATAAATAGGTTCCCAACCGTTGTCAAGTAAAATAATTGTTGTAAAAACACACTACGATGGCAAAAAGGTGTTTAGCAATACCAAACAAAAAAAATCAGAGCATCAGAACAACTAGTTATACCCAAATACACATAAACAATGATACCAATTTACAAGGGTCTCATCTCATCCCCCTCATCATCTTTCTCCTTCTCATTTCATTTGGTTTGCACCACTAGCATCAACCTTTACAGGCGAGACGACGACAGTGACGGCGGCGGCAGCTTTGCGTTGTGATATAGTCGTGTAACGTGCAATACCAGCATTGTGTTATGAATTACGCACGGAATTACAATGACAAACTATGAGTGCACTTATGAAAGAATGGATTGACTACGACCACGGCACGAACGAACAAGAGGTCACCATCATCATCATTAATGTTGGGTTATTGTTATTACTATGGTGATCAGACAAAAAGTGAAAGATGCCTGTTTTGAATTCTTAATTATACTGGACTGTTGTTACAAATGCATAGTATGTGTACCTATGCCTACAAATGATAACTTATGGATCATCCTTTAATATACTTAATTATTATTATCATTGTCAGTTAACCCTTTTCTGTGGGTTTTTCTTTTTTCTTTGTGTTACATCTTTTTTTTTGCATTTTACACATAGCGCTATTTTCCTGCGGACGACGAACCATGAGCTACATGCATACATTTAAGCAGCACTTAACTACTACTGTGTGATGATGGGATGTGATGATTTCACAATTCAAAAAATATACATAATCGTTCGGCAGTACCATCACCGGCGTCATCATCATCACGTGGATATTCGTCGTTCTCCTTCGTGTATTCTATTGACATAAGTTTGTGAATACCTAACTGTAACTGGTATAGAAGGATAATAAGGGCTGACAGAAATGTCGTATGATTTGTGGCAGAAAAAAGAAGAATGGAACAAAAATTTGCACAACCTCACAAAAAAATGTGCGACTACATAACATTTAAGCGATGGCAACTACTACGCGACGATGATGAAAAACACATTTTACACAAGATTTTCTACAAATTGCATACCACGCATACATGACATTTCTTTATGTAGTTGTATGAATACACATGTGATATAAATTATAATGGTTTAGAATTTGTACCTGTAATAATGGAGTGTGTTTTATATTCGAGCGTGTGAGAAAATTCGGCAGTGTGACGATGACGAACGGACAGAAGAAAATCTTTATGAGTATATGTTAGATATCTCATGTGACCTGTACCAACAAGGCTAGTGCAGTGTACATCGCCCTATTTATCACATTAGGAGTACGTCTGCAAGCAGTCAGCAGTAATAATACCTCTGCCATCATCGTCATCTTCGTGATGTGACGTATTACTTTTGTATTAAGAGATCTAATTTTATATGACGTACTAAGAATATTTATTACTATAAATGTATAATATTTAATGTTTAACTATGTGTATCTCTTTTTCTGTCGTGGCAGCTATCAAAAATTGGTACGCAAAAATTTGATGGTTAGGTTCATCCTAAAATACTGCATGCTAACAGTCAGAAAATTGTTGTAAGAAAAATTGAGTCACTTTCGCAACAGGTTGGTCAATTTATTTATACGGATTATCTATTATATTTTTACGTCAGTACCACCAACATGTAAAACCGCAAGCATGAAAAATTTGAATTGATGACATGATTTTGTCAGCGTGTCATTAGCTCTCATACCATTCATTTTTTGTTCCTGTTCTTTATGTTACACCGGTTAGCAACATTTCGTAGATACTATTTTGACTGCTTGTAGACCTGTCAGCAGAAATGTGTCAATTTGAGTAAAGAAATCAACTCGAGTTGTAATGTTTTGGGACATTTTTTTATATTTTTAGTTTACCAGAAAAGTTATAAACCGTCATAAAATCAGCAAAGACAAGGTATTTCGCTTTTGGATGCTGTGGCTTACCATTATTCTGTGTGTGTTATTCTTTAGAATTTTAATTCAATAACGGCAGCATTTTTATGGTACAGCTTACAGTTGGTTTCAACTTTCCTAGGAGAGATGGGAAGATGAATATCACGATCTA
>JAHZNB010006244.1:0-19558 GCA_027744295.1 Callyntrura guangdongensis
GTCGAACGTTTTTACGAAAACCATCATTCGCTGTTTTGACTTTTAGTTGTTTACATCTCCAAGTCGTACAAAAACAAGCTTCTTCCTTTTACCATGGACTTCCAATCTCTTCCCGAACATGGTGTCTACCGCTTCGTAAGTAGTGCTCTCGGTATTAAAACCAGCAGACACCGGAGGGGTACATATCCATTGGATGAGGCCCGTTTACTAGGATGGCATCGGGGGCTTCGTCGTGGTGCCACCCAAGACGTCCCTTTTATGTACCACATGCCCGAGAACCCTTCCGATCGCTATGTTGTGCTCGGTGGCGATTCGTCGCTGTTCAACGGCGAGTTACCATACTCGTCTTCATCCCGCTCTTTCTTCCTCTGGACCGCATCCGACGATGATGAAGCCGAAGTTTTGCGAAAATGCTCACTGGTGATTCTCGACTACGGGGTAAGGGATGCCCCCTCAACATGGACGGCGACACTTGTTGGGATGGACCTCGACCCGGAGTACATATCCGCAGTTCGTGACTACCTGGCGCTCCAGGATTTTACGAACCTGGAGGTTCGTAATATGGGACCTTTATCGCTAGGGATAATGTAAGTAACATTCATACATATACGATGACCATTATTATTATCATTACCAGCAGTAATTACATGTATTTATTTTTTGATTTGCAGGACTCCGCATGCACATTTTCTTATTTCGGCCATGGCGATGCAGAGATTCCTGTGTTCTGGTACCATATGGTCAATGATGGGGCCCTACAGATTTCCTACGGAAGAGGAAGTACTGGACTTTGCTGCTGAACATCAATTTTTAAAATTTATGGGTTTGTAGACCCTTGTATGTATGTATGTATGTATAATGTTTTAACCTTTTTTCCGGATTAAAAAAATATTTTTTGTATACCCAACCATTTACGTTCAACCAATTTTCATCCTTTTTCATCCTTTTTCATCCTTTTTCATCTCAATCATTTTCGGTCTTGGGTACCTTTCAATATACATATACATATACTGTAAGCAGTATATCATCATCATCATCATGCATACATACATACAGTCAGACCTCCACCACCACCTCCCACCACACCTTTTTACCATTGCCATACCTACCCATGTATTTCCCTATCTTACAACGCTATTTTACAGATACTCCTACCATACACTACTACTAGTGTAGATTTTTATTTTTTTGGAGGGGAGGGGAGGGTGTTGGGATTTTACAAGGCAGACTTTCGGAAAGGTTACAGGAACGTGTAGATAAAAATTTAGGCGAGTTTTGGAGACCTTTCCATGGGTTTACCTACGAAGGTCACTAATGAGACGTTACATCCTCCCCCCTTTAAAAAATTATTTTTAGGGGATGTTTTTTTTGGAGGGGGGATGTTTGAGGATATAATTTATTTATGTATTTATTTTGCTCTTTTCTCACAATCCCTTGCCCCTTCTCATATCCTTCTCCATTTCAAACACTGCTGTTGTTATTGCGGTTATTGGTATCTTGCTGTGGAGAACGACCTTTTTGCAGTCATCACCAAAACCAGTTTTTTTTTCTCGTGTCTTCTTCTGCAAGATAGCTTCTATTTCTCTACTCCTGCTGCTGCTGTTGCACTTTTTTTGCGTGTAGAGCTTCTGTATTAGTATTCCTTTTTTACAGCAACAGCTTCTACAACGGCCAGCAAGCACGCACACACACACACACACATACAAAATGGATTTCAATTTTAAATTTTTATTTCTATTAAGCAAAAAAATGTAATAATCATAACAAGTATAAAGGAAATCCCTAATAGCAGCAGGTGTAAGATGAGAAAGCGTCTCTCTCATTTTATTTTTACACAAAAAGGATGACTCTCTCCATCTCATCCCTCTTCCCCCCTTGTACCCCCACATGATCATCATCATGTAAATGATCATCATGATCATTTTGTAAAACATTTTAACCATTTAATATCTCAGCTCCCCTGTTTATTATTTTATTAAATGAAAATGCAAGTTAAAACTCCACAGATGGATAGCAGCAGGTGTAAGATGAGAAAGCGTCTCTCTCATTTTATTTTTACACAAAAAGGATGACTCTCTCCATCTCATCCCTCTTCCCCCCTTGTAAATACCCCCACATGATCATCATCATTATTACCTGGCGATCATTTTGTAAAAACATTTTAACCATTTAATATCTCAGCTCCCCTGTTTATTATTTTATTAAATGAAAATGCAAGTTAAAACTCCACAGATGGAGAAAGAAAAAAACCCCCGGACGGGTTTTTATGGGTTTTAAAGGGTTAATGATAATTTTTAGAAGGGGAATTAGCGCCACGTTTTTTAGTTAACCCCCTGATAAAAAAATAACCTTCCTTTTAACTCTCCATTTTAACCCCACCAAACGGTATTGCTTCTTGTCTTTCATTTTTCATTCTTTTCATCATCATCATCTCCACACATTACTTTCGTATCTGTCATTGTCATAATTTGTCGTTGTCGTTGTCGTGATTCCTGCCGAGGTAGATGACACCATAAATTTTTTTTAAAAACATCCTCCTCATCATCACCAACAACCGGGCTATTTGTAAAAATAATAAAAAAACATCAAAAACCCTTTTCCCCTTAAAAATCCTCTTTCCTTGCCAATTAATCTACCTCCTCCCCCGCACCTTCTTACATGCAAAAAAATTGCCAATCATGGTACCTCTTGTTTGCCAGAGGTAATTAGGAACACATTTTAACGAGCAAAGACGGAAATTTAATTGACACGTCATCTCATTTCTCTCTCTCTCTCTCTTTCTTAATGAAACCATTCATCACAATTGGCAGAAAGGTGAGAGCGACCAGAGAGCGAGGGTCTTTATTGACCGGACGTGGTACGCTTGTCGTGCAACAGCTTTTGTATGTTTTATGCATTTACATTCCTAGGGGAAAAATGAAAACAGTCAAACGAAAAAAAAAATATGGATAGCGACCAATTCCTGTAACGACGCTACTACTATTACTACTACTACCAGTACGGCTGCACAACTACCTGTTGCACAGGTTCTTAGCTTATACCCCAACGACGGCTTATTATTATTATGATTACCTGTATTTATGCTAAACGACGACAACGACTGATTAATATGCTGGCCGGTATGCCTGTCATGTTTACCTCTTATTTTTTTCCTTCGTTCAAGAAACACCGAGTGGCGTTGGGGTTTCTCTCAAGAAAACTTGTCTCTCTATTTTACCCCTATTTTCTTTTTAGTGTAGCCAGGATAAGTGGTAAAAGGATGACAACGCCAAGTATATTTTAGCTGACCACCACCACCGGTAGAACAAAATATATAATGATTTGTATGCCGAGGAGTTGAGAAATGTTGTTCAGGTTTTGTGTTATTTGTTGTCTTGTTAGCAGGAGAGGAGCCAGCTCAGCTCTAGTTTGTTACAGGTGGGCAGTTTGTCGTTGTGGTGACGCGCGGAGAGAGAGAATTGAGAAAAAGCCATGATAAAAGCCCCATTCTGAGGTATCGTCTTGTGATCATTTTTCTTTTCTTTGGGGTATTATTGTAAGGATGGTAGGATTGTATGGAGTTGTGTTTGGGTTGCGGGAACAATACCCCTGCCCTGCCCACCCGACCCTCTTTCGCGTAAAAAGGAAAGAAAGGAAGCGTGTGTGTGTTGTAGGCTAGAATACCTGTTGATGCAGAACGAACGGGGAAAAAAGCGACAATGGTTTGATGAAGAGTGGAGGAGATATTTTGTAAAGGGTTGGTAGGGTGGAAGGCTAATAAGAAAGTTTGAAAGTCTGTCCGGCCGGAAGGCCGGGCACATATAATGGGATAAAAAAAATTAGGGACAGTTTTCCTGTAGACAGAATAGATAGGAAGAATAAGTAAGAAGAGGGGGTATTGAGGGTTATCTATATAGGGGCATAGGCTGTGGAGTCGAGGGATGTGTGGGGGAGGGGGCTTAAACCTCCTTGAAATTTTACTTTAACGTTTCAGGATATGGAACATAATTACAGGATAGGATTATCCCTGCCATGACCCCGCTGTTCCGCAGTCACTGTAAAGGGGTTACCTCTGATAAGGGGTAAGGCAAGGTCAAATTTTGAAATGGTTGGACATATCTTAAATTTGGTATACAGGTTCGTTCTAAGTAGTTACGAAGCAGAGGGTCAACTTTTTCCCGGAGTTGGTTGACCCCTGTGACCTTTTTAAAAGGGTCAAAACTTGTTAAGCATGTTGGCCTTTGTGACCCTTTCAGAGAGGAACACAACACAAATAACATTGACCTTGTCACTACACTTAAATGTTTGCCCTTTTTTGTTGGAATAACCCCAGGTATTCTTTAAGGGTCCAGTGTCTAACTACTTGTTCTATGGGTCAAAAGGTCAAATGATCAACGGTATAAAAAATGCACGATGCCTTAAATATCTCAGAATCCCAACTCTTGCTACCTTTTAACTACCATCTTACTTGTACACTCGGACATACACCCAAAAATCCCATTCTTGTCCCATTCTTACTTTTTTACCTGTCATTCTGCTCAACGTGAGAGTATAACTATTACTATCCCAGCTCTCTCTCTCTCTCTCCTTCTCCCAAAAAGTATCAAAAACCATTGTACTCTCCTGTACCTTGACAGCCACTCTCCTCTCCACTACCATTTACCACGACAAACCATTTCTCCCCATCACCTTTCTGGATTGCATATTTTTTCTCCGTAGTAGCGTTCCGGGTAAATGGCAAAATGGCTCTTGTCCACCTCTCTTCCAACCTCCCTCTTTTTTACATATCCTTTAAAAAATCCCAAAATTAACGATCACACCATAACCACATGTCAAAAGTGACCGTTACCCCAAAAAATCCAAAATCTGCTTCACCTTCCCCTTAAAATACCCCTCCTATCCTTCTCCCTCTCGTACCCCTTATTCCACCCCCTTCCCCCTTCTAAAAACCTCATGAACGGCCCCATTCACAATGTCAATATTTTATCGATGAAAAATTTCTGTCAAAAATCAAAAAATCTACACACAACTCCAACGAGATAATGATGATGATAACCAGTAGAAATAAAGTGAGAGCGGTCAAGTGACTTGCTGCCGCCGTCGCCGCCGTGTTTGCCTTGGTCGACGATGATGATGATGATTATGATGATGGTCGTCCTAAGAAAAAAAATGCCATGCAGAGTTGCAGCGTAGCAGTGAGAGAAGACAATGCCCTTCCTATTCATCTCTCTCTCAATAATACTTTCAACCAAGTCGCACCGCGCAGTATACTCAAGATGAAGACTACACACCACCGAAGAGGATGAAAAAGAGGATACCAACCTTTGCATACATTTTAAATTCACCCCCCCCCCCCCTCTCTGTAAAAAATAGCCCCCTTATTATCATCCTTCTCCTCTCCGCCTTCTTCTCGATATCCCCGTCATTTCACCTCACACTCTAATCATAATGATACGTTTTCATTATTTAAATGCCAATTGTATGAGTGTCCGTCTCTGTGTGTGTGTGTGTGTGTCTGTGATGATAATAACCATAATAATGGCAATCGCCACAAAAATCGCCAACACCACCACACAACCATGTCGAGACTATTACTGGCGCTCTCTCTCTATCTATCTATCTTTAGGCGTGTAGTAGCACAGGAGAAGGAGACACAAAAGATGAAGAAGAAAAGACGCAATAACAATAACAACAATAATAATAAATATTAATAATAACAAGACTGCTGCAAGCAGTAAATGAAACTTTTGTATGCGACGGGTTAGGGTTAGGTTAGACGACTCGATTCATATGTTGCATGATCTATCTAAAATAATTTTGAAGTTATAACGGTTTGTAACGGTTTCCGTTGTGGAATTTTGCTCAAAATGTGGTACAAATTGTTTTTTTAATAGTGAGACGAGTCGAATGATATATTGTATGTCTTATATGTTGCTATTTTTAAAAATGAAGCTGTAACGGTTTCTAACGGTTGTCATTACCCGATTTCGCTCAAAATTGGTCGCAGAGAAATGTATTGACCTGTAATGCATGTGTGCCAAGTTTGGAGTCAATTAGTTGAGTAGTTTAGAAGGAGGAGGGTTGTTATCAGACAAACTAACAGACACAGACAGACAGGATGGCAATCGCAATAACTTTTGCTCCTATGCTTCGCATACAAAAGCTAATAATAATGCCAATTAGATATTCCATATTTTTAAGCCGTTTTTTTGGGGTACCCACACGAATTTTTTACAAGTTGGGTACATGTTTGAAAATTTATACAGGACGATCCAAAAATAATGAGAGGATTAAAAAAAAACAGCATACACCCGGGTGGATTTTTAAGGGAAGGTGAGATAAAAAAATAAATGAATTAAAAAAATATTTAAGATTTTGGTTGGATAGACAGGAGAGCGGCTACGAATTGGGAGGGGGGCAAGGGGAACAAAAATTTGAAAGGAAGGTTGTTGTCGTTTTTTTCAGGAGCGGTAGAATATTTTTTAGCAGCATTTTTTATTTTTCACCCGAGTGGAATTTTTTTCAGGGAGAGACTCTGGGCAAGATAGTGTGAGGAAGGTAAGGCGACAAACGACGAGAAAAAATCGAGTTTTATACACTTTCTCACGACAACAAATGAAAACGAGGTAGATTACGGGCGAGAACACGAAAAAAGAGAAGTAAAAAATAATATGAAAAATATATACACATGCATTCATTTATCCACCCTCTCTCTCTGTCTGTTGGTTTGACCATGATGCAGGTTGGATGAGAGAGGAAGAAACCCAAGAAGAAATAGTGGTTGTCTCAATCTGCCTGATGCGTGCAGGAATGAATACACATCATCATCATCAAGATCGTCGTCGTCGTCGTCCTCACATGAAAGATAACAAGGTAGTAAGTACACAAGTAGTAGAGGGGATTTTGTAAAGAAGAAAGAAAGAAAAAAACGTGTGCCGAGTATGACGAAAAAGAAGCAACGCGTTATCGTCAACGGGAGCATGACGAAGAATGAGAGAACATTTTAAAATATTTAACAACTCTCCTCGCGACTCACTTTTTGAATGCAAGGCAAATGTTTTTTTAGAAGTGGACGGTTTACTGCAGCATAGAAGATAAAAGTGGCTGTAGAGTGGCAGCGGGTGGATTTTGGGGCTGTGCATAAGAGAAGGTGCTACAAAATAAAATTATTAAATATTTTTTAAAAGGTGGGAGGATGTAAAGGATAAGAAGGGAAAATGGAAAAAAGACGATTATATTTAAGATTTTATTTTTAAAAATTAAAAGGGGGGAGGATGTTAGGGTAGGTGGGATATTTTTATGAACAGTCCCTTATGGGACAATAACGCGCTGCAGTTGTATTAGTATTTCACGACACACAGCATAGCAAGCTGTTTAATCATCATTTTCATCACTGTTGCCATTAAAGAGAAGGAAAGAAAGAAAAAAAAAATTTTTTTGAGGAATATTTTTTTATTTATTAGTAGCATTGCAGCATGTCCTATACTGCTCCTGTGTTGTGGTCGTGTATGTTGGGGTACCCCAAAAGAGAGTACAGGATTCCACTGGTCGTCGTCTTCTTTTGAAGCAACACATGGATGCCGAGAGAGGGTTGATACGGATCATGATGGAGTCATACTACAAGAATGCCAGCAATGTTGCAAGATACCCTAAAAATCTTGACTTGACTCACAAGCTTCTTAGTCAGCCGGATAAAAATAATGCGAGATAGATGCCTACCCACACGTACCACACCAACATTATATCCAACTATCCAAGAGATGCTAGAGAGAGGGAGGATCGACGAGACGACAATAATGTAACACAGCATCCCTGCATGGTCCACCATCCAACAATGTATATTATTATCTTACGAGGCTACTTACTCTTCTACATTGTTGCTTGCATAAAAAAAAATATAAAAGCGAGTAGCAACTCAACTTGGCTCTCTCTTTCTGTGTATAATTCCTCTCTTCTTGTTCACTTGTGTGTGTGTCTTTCTTGGTGCAGAGCAGCAGCAAAGACTCTCGCGAGAGATAAAGATATACAATGACGACGACGTTCAAGACCACGACCACTTGGAGCCATTAAAAACATACACACTCACAAGCACCGCGTTTATAACACACGACAGGCATACCTCTCTCTCTCTCTCTCCACTCTACTTACTCTTTCGAAATAATTTTTTTTATTCCCCTTCTGAAACATTTTATATATTCCGTGTATATATCCCCTCAACATTTTAACTGGTCCTTTAGGAAGCATTCATACACCCCGTCAGCCATACTCTCCCCTTTTTTCTTTTAGCTCCACCCCTTCTCTCTTTAAGCTCCACCCTTTCTCTCTTTAAGCTCCACCCCTTCTCTCTTTTAGCTCCACCCCTTCTCTCCTAAACTACCACCAACCCCACCTATATTATTTCCTCATATCTTATGAACAACCCCCTCCCCCAAAAAACGGCTTATTTTTCCCTGCATACTTAATCGCGTTTATAGCCCCGCAGAAAAAAACTCCGTCAACCTGCTTCTCTCTCTCTCTCTCTCTAAATATTCTCCTATATGCTCACCGCTACTAATAATGATGTCGTTTCTCTCTCTTGGCGTTCAATGTTTCTCTCCTTCCCCACCATGGCAACCTTTTCGTGTGTCACCACACACACTACCTCTCTTCATCCCTCTCTTCACACACACACACCACCACTCATACCTTCACACAAATTCTTCTACTCTAATATTTTTTACCCTCTCTCTCTCCATTCTCATCCCTTATCCCATCCTACAAGCTAAAAATCCACATTCTTCCCTGTAAAATCCGCTCCGCTATTCTCTCCTTTACTACTACTCCATCCCTCTCCGCACTCCATCCAAATAACCTTATCATCCTCATCTCTCTCTCTCGGTCTCTCTTAACTCCTCTCCTTACACATACAGAGCCCCTCTCTCAATCACTTGTACATTTTAACTAGAGAACTCCCTAAAAAAGCCTCATTTTAACTGCAGCTCCACACTACCACTATTCCTCTTCACTTTTATTTTTCCCGTGTCTCTCTCGTCTCTCGTCTCACTCATCTTTACTCCTTTTTTGCTCTTTTCCCCAAACACACAGGCAAGATATGTGGTTGTCAGCCTTTTAACGATCAAAGAGGACGACAACGACGACGACGATTACTACAAGAGAGTGTACAACGCGGAGTAATAATCTGGGAATACATTGTTGTTATTTATTCTTCATTTTTTCTCTATTGGGTTGCTTATTAAAAGGTAAACTCGTAAAAATGCAAGGCTGCAGGAGCAGGGCTCTGTCTGTATATTCAGTAGATTGGAGTGAGAGGCTTTGCTATTGTTGATGAGGATGACGACGACGACGTTTTGCTACTATTGATACTACTACTATTACTAAGGCTATTACTGTTACTACTACTACAACGACGACGACGACGACTGCTGCTAGAATAGCGAGCAAAGCAGCAGTAAATACAGCAGCAGCAGAACAAGAAACAATCACCGTCTTCGGAATAATACGAGAAGAGGTAATGAGAGAGAAAAAAAATAAAATAAATAATAGTGGTGATTGTTGTGGTGGTTATCTGGAGGGATTTGTTAATCTGGAGGAAACAGTGAGGAGGAGGTTGAAGATTTAAGGTTTGAGATAAGGATATCGACAAGGAGGGAGTTTGGGAATTAAAAAAGGATCCTTCGAGAGTGGAGTGAGAGGAAAGGAAAAATATTTTTTTAACGGTGATAATAATAACCCCCCTTCTGTGGAGGGGAAGTGGGAATAGGAGAAGAAGTTGAGAGGAGGGAGGGATAAACGGATTTTTTAGAGGAGGAGGAATTGGGGAGTTAAAGAGAGGAAGACTTTGAAGGTGTCAGGTGACTGGGGTAGTTATCGTTTTATTTTGGAGGGAGGAGGAGGATATGAAGGTGATGATGGGTTTATTAGAAGTGGAGGAGTGGGTAATTAGTTGAGAGATTTTTGTGGTGGTTCTTGGAGGAAAATGGAGGTTAACTTGTGTTCTGTTTCGTCAGTACTAGTGATAATGTTTGCCGTGAGGTTGTGTAGAGTGCAAAACGGAGGGGATGAAGATGGGTGATGTGTGTGGGCACTAAAAAAATAAGTGGTTAAACAGTGGGATATTTTTTTGTGGAGGGATTACGAATTTTGAAAATAATAATAATAATTCTTTTGACGTTTATCATGATGACGATAAATAAAGTGTTCTGAGTGTGGAGAGAGGTGGTGGTGCAGTGTGTCCCAAAAACACTGGGGGAGGTGAACCATCAGCCAGTGTGCCTGATTTACAAAAAAAAATAATTATTTTGGTGAGAGTGAAGTGCCTTAACAATGATGCTGATGCTGATAAGAAAACGGAAATATAAACACTGCTGTCCTTATCGTTACTACTACTACTCCAACCGTCTTATCGACGACAATTGTTATTGTCGTTGGGAGAATATCATTAGATCCTCTACCGAGTTCACTGTCACCGCCGTCGTCAAGGGGGAGGAGGAGGACGCGGAGGTAGACAGCAAAGAAGAAAGAAGTGGGGCCCATCCACAAAAACTTTTAGCAAGTTGTTCGAACATTTTTGGAACAGCTGAAGGAGGAGGAAACAGGAAAGGAAATCCAGTTGCGGTAGATATCAGCTGTCTTGGAGACGACGACAGTGGTGGTGCTGATGATGATGACAAGGGTCACCATAACGACAACAACTCCAAATATTACTTTTATTTAAATCCTTCCTCCTCATCGTGACCCGTCACAGAATTTTGTTTCAAACTTCATCCAAGCTGTAGTTACAGTGCATTTTTTGAAGATAACAACAACAAAGCATACAAGTACAAGGTCAAAGGTTAATGATAAAACGGGTAATTAAAATAGTTAATTAATTTTAGTGTGCTGTCGTCAACTGTGTTGTAAAATGTAAAAAAAGATAATCCAGCAAAGTGAACATTTTTGGAACCAAACAGGGATTAAAATTATTTAACCAAGTAGTAGTGTCAGTGTGTGACCAGTGGTCCAAATGTAGCTGTTGTTTTTTAAATATTCATCATCCGTCCATAAAATCCATATCCGTCTGTGTTTGGATAAGCTACCAGTTGTAGTAGTGTCATGTGCTTATCATCCTCGATTTAAATAAATAATAAAAAAAAATCAGTGGTGCTGCTGGATTTGGGAGAAGGATAATAATTCTGATAAAGACGGGATTACTAGTACTGATTACCTAGCAACCTACCACAGAGATACGCGCTGTCTGTGTTTAACCCCGGATATTTGTTGATAAGCTTGTTTAAAGTTTAATCCCCTTTTATTGTCGGCTTATCAGTGCAGTGGTGGTGGTGAGGGGAAAGGAGTGCCTTGTTTGCTGTTGTGTTACTTCGACTTGTTTTCGTCGCTCTGGCTAATCGGCTTTTTGATGGTCACGGCGACGACGAGAATGATAAACCACGACACGACAAGAACGAATCATTAAATCAACCGCAACCTAGTAAACTATTTTTTGTCTTGGACGTTTATTTATTTTGTGTTCCTGTGTCGTCGTCTTGCTCCAAATAAACAAGACAAACACTTCCTTGATTGTGTCTGTGACGACAGGACTGATACCGACTTGGCCCATATTTTTTTGGAGAAGAACGTCATCTTCTCTTCCGTCCGTCCACTTGTTGTAGGGTCACACGTCCGTCCATTTTCTGTGAAACTGGCGCACTCTGTCCACGTGGGAAGTCGCCACCGCATAAAAAAATATTTTTTGGAAAGGATAAGATATTTTTGGTGAGAGTGCGTGGGTGGGTGTGGGTGGTGTGTGTGTGTGCCAAAGCCCAGTTTTAACTTGCTTCAGTTTAAGTTTTGATTTGGGAGGAAGACAAGGTATCTTTTTGGTGGTGGTGAGCGAGATCCTGAGGACAACGTTGTGCCCCCCACGTGTGTGTGCCAAAATCATTCCACGGACTGAAATGAACTTGTCAACTGGAGGAACCTGTCGGGGAAGAAGAGAAGGACCTTGACATTTTTTTTTGGAAACGAGAGCTTCCGTCAGAAAGGGATTAAGAGACGAATTGTTTGATTGTTTGTAAAAAATTAAAAAGAAGAAGATAATCAAGATCAGAAAGATAAAAGGCAGATAAGATGCCTAACAGCGGTCTAATGTCGTCGTTAAGTCCTCCTCCCCATCATGGCCATCAGCAGCCACCGTTTTACAGTCCCCCCGCACCCCCTCCCCCACATCACGGCCCATCCGGAGGAGAATCGTGGCCGTTGATGAATCACAACTCGAATCACGACGAATCCAATTATCACCACCATTTGGGCTACAATGGAGGAGGGGATAACAACGGGAACCTGACCATGAATGGAGGTCCCCCTGCCAGTTATCCTCCTCCCAGTAGAGGAGGCGGCGGGGGAAGAACTGTCAGTTTTAGCCAAAATAGTAACCATCCCGCCCCCAACAACAATCCCCACGACCCAAACAACAACAGTGGGATGATGATGATGCTCCTGGAGGAAGACGGGGGCGGTGGCCCTCCCAACGGGGTACACCCCGGCGGGAGTAGTTCCGATTTGCTCAGTGGCATAACGCCTCCTCACCCGCACCTCGCACAGCGGGACCTCTTCGAAGAAATCCGTAACGGCGGCGGTCACTGGAGTCAACTTTTACGTCAAGTGGTGTTAACCCCGCCCGCATCCTCCTTAGACGACTACTCCCCCTCCACCCCCGGCGGAGCCGAAGGTAGTACAAAAGACGACCCTATGCTCGGCGACAGCGGGGAAACTCACCTTAGCAACCACACCGCTGACCCCCAAAATCCCAATGCTACCAACAACGGGGACGAAAATCCCTCTGGTTCCGGAATCTCAAACAATAACTCCAACTCCCTCCAAAACACCTCCTCCAACCCCCAAAACACTAACCATACTACTACCAACAACAACAACAACGGGAATGTCGACAACCACGGGAGCAACAGTAGTATCCCCGGCCACTCCAATCTAGTTCCCCTCCAAATTGTCGGCGGCTCGGAAAACGGCCAATTTGTCTACGTAGGAATTACCAATCAAGATATTAACCGGTGGATCACCGTCGGCTACCTCCAACCCGGCGACATTGTTCTCGAAATTCAAGGACAACAGGTAAGTCCCTCCAAAAAAACAACATTACACAAAAAATATAACCTCCAAACATACCGGCTAACTCTAAAAACAGCTGTTTACCGTCATTAAAAATCCCTCTACCGGTAAAAAAATCCTCCTTTTTTGTTCCGCTTCCTTTCCTCCTCCTTCACCTCTTTCTCTTTCGCTGTCGACCGTCGTCCCGTCCGTCTCTCTACTAAAAAAAATGGTGAATGGCAAATAACCTCGTAAAAATATTTTAATGTTGCCTGCTGGATCATTCGTCCGTGTCATTGTGTATCTCTGTTTCTGATTGCTACCACAGCAGTAAGTGGCTTCATCGTCATCATCATCTCCGTCATCGTCTTCCTCCTCTCACACGTGTTGGCTACCTTTGCCATTTTTATTATCGCCACCACCGCCGCTCAAGATGATGATGATGATGATGATGATGCTGCCCTGTGGCAGCTCCGGCTGCCGGTTTTTTACGACTTTAAAAAACAAATAGATGAGCCATAAAAAATGCGGCGGGTTGGGTCCTTTTTCTAGAAGGCGGTGAGAGAAGCAAAGAAAGAGATGTGCAAAATGATGATAATGAAGGCAGGTGTTCCAAGATGACCAACTCCGCCATAAAGATAGTCAATATGGGGAGGGGATAATGAAAGGAGGCTCGTTTTTATGATAGGGATTTTTTATTTGGCATGATTGAAATAAGTTGTCATTTTTAATTATGCCGGTTGTTTCTCCCCCTCCAGAGAGAGATGAGGAAGTATAGTTGATGGCGATCAAAATGGTGTTGATTTGCATAAATTTAAGAGAGGAGACCAGTGATAAATGAGTGGATGAGTGCTTGGTACAGTATTAAGGGGGAAGGGCCGGGAGAGTCAGGCAATTTAAAAGGGCCCGGCGGCAGACCTTCCAACATTTTTGGAGGTTTCCTTTCTCCCTGTTAGGAAACAAGTGATTACATATTTTTTGGTGGTATTTTTTGAAACGGCGCACAACAGACGAAATTGAAAAGGTTTCTGTTTTTGTTGCTGTTATTACAACGTCGTAACTGACAAGAGACGACAGAATGATGGCAGATGCATACAGCCAATTAAAAATACAAACACCCACCACCCACGCATACAAGCACCATTTGTTCCAGAGAAACAGCCGTTTTTTCTGGTACACCGTTAAAATGTTTACATTTTTCTGTTCTGCTGGCGGATGGGGTGGGGGAGTGGTGTGTGAGGGAAGGGGAGGATGGAGAAGGTAAAAAAGCAGCAGCAGAGAGAGAGAGAGAATCGTAATGGAATCTCAAAGTCAGCGAGAATTTGAGATTTTTTTTGTACTTTGCACCGGGTGACGACAGCGAGATTCACAGATGCTGAGAGTTGTGATAATTTTAAATAAATTCTCTCGCTCTTCCTGCTCGACAGCCCCAGAATAACTGGTAATATCTCTAAAAAAAAANTCTTCCTGCTCGACAGCCCCAGAATAACTGGTAATATCTCTAAAAAAAAACGAGAGGAAAATGAAAGGAAATCCTTTGTTTGTACTACATGGCCATGTCAGCGAGAGAGATAAGTTGTTATTCATCCTCTCTCTCTCTTCCTCATCCTAAAACGATTCCAAGAGAGAGATGATTTTTTTTTTAAAAAAAAGCCAATAACCAGAGTGGTACTGCTCTCCCCACATAATCTCTGATATATTCTTAAATGACATGACGACAAACAAGAGGGGCGTTTTTTTATCCTGTGGTGGGGTAAGTTGTCGTTGAGTCATCGTCTTGCTAAAGAAATAAACCAAAGTCAAAGACGACCAAAAAAGATAAACAAATACGAGCGCAGTGACATGATTACATTCCTAACGTCGTCATCGTCATCCGACCATCGTCTTCTTTTCTCAGAAAGCTGCTCAGATTTTTATTTTTAATTTTGCACTTTCTGCTCCTTGCATCTCTTTTAATGGGAGAGTAAAAAAGTGACTTTGTTGTTGTGATGGAGAGCTTGGAAGCTTGTTCATCTTATTCGTCGTGTACGCTTCAATGTTTCTCTGCTTCTCGTCTTTCAATCGAATTCACTGTTTCACTCTTTAATGGCTGTAAAATCTGTTTTTATTACGAATTACGACAGCGAGTCAGCCAGGGAGAGAGAGAAAAAAGATATTTTTTTTTGCTGATTTAGCAACAGTGCCAGTGATATAGAAGCAGCAGCGCTTGGCTTTCTTGAGAGAGAGAGAGAGAGAGACCTTTTTTGGTGGAGCAGCAACAGCAGCGGCTTCACGGCTGACATTAAAATTAGCAGAGTATCGACAACAACGAAAGGAAAACAAGTCGTAAAATAAAATTAGGAACGCTTACGAAGAGAGAACAGCAGCAGCGCAAAGAGAGGGAGAGAGAGAAAATATTTGTGGCTGCGGTGCGGTCGTTAAAAATTTAGAGACCTTTTTTTGCTCAAGAGAAATATGCAGTGGAGAAGAGAGAAGGGGAAAGAAAGAAATAATTAGGATGGATGGTAGGTGCTGTTAAAGGGAACTGTGGTTAAAGGTATTTAGGAGGGAGGAGGGTTATTAAGATTACCTGTGGAGGATTTGTTAGGGTGAAAATGTGAAAAAGGAAAAGAGTGTCGGTTAGTTAATCAGAGGGGGTTATCAAGGGTTCTTATCAATATGTTTTAAAGGAGAGCGGATAAGATGTGTGTTGATAAGGTGAGAAGTATTTTTTGTGAAAGGGAAAATAGCCGGTGGGTTGGTGGGCGGGAGATATTCGGATGGAATAAAGCTTAAACTATAGACGACGGTAGAAAAAAATAGGAAAAATTACGGTTGGTTTATACGTGTCGGGAGAAAAGTAGCCGAGTGTACAAGCTGGGAGGGGGAGTGGGTGGAAGGTTACACTCCAAAATTGTCACATTGATAAAGTGTCTGTTGACGACGGTTAGTAAAAAATACGTTCTGTGTGCGCAGAAGTGATCTCTCTTTTGGGTGACGTTCTTTATGAATGATCCCAGGAAATTTTTAAAGTATTAAATTGTGTCGAATTCTCCCTGGTTGTCACGATTATTGAGACCATAAAGGGTAATTAAAAGTAATTAATTAACATAATTTATGTTCCGGAGGACGGACAGACAGACAAACGGTTAATTACAAGAAAGTGTGCCCTCGCTCCTTTATGGCGTCTTTGTCTTTGAAAAAGAAACTGTTATACTTATTGCACGCGACATTCTTGTATGCAGAACTGCTCTGCTTGCGTTTTACTTTTAATGGCCTGGTCGTTTTATGCAGCAGCAGCAACAACAAACACGACGGCCAAGAAAAAGTAAAAAAATGCGCTGACGAATACGATCGGTTAAATGATTAAAGAAAAAAAAAGTGCAAATATGCAACTGACAACATTCATTATCATTTTTACTACTTACCATTATCACTTTAGGATAGGGGTCGTCCATAAAAGAAGGGTGTCCCAGGGGGGGAAGGGGATAGCAGGGATCATTGAAAAACAAAACGTGTTTTATAATCTATCCATTTATCCTATGGGGGACAAGGCATTACAAAATTTTAGCAAATTCTTGTTTTAAGCTTTATTATCAAGGGAGGTTAATGAAATAGATGTGGCTGAGAGAAAAAGTTTTAAGCTGGAAGAATAAGACATCTTTTGAAACGTAAACATCACCACACAAAAATTCTGTTATACCTCAGTGTTATGCATGTTACTTACTATGCACATGGGCTTTATCACTTAGCGGAAATGGTCTGGGGCCTCAATAATTTTATATCAATTAAAAATATAATCTGTGTAGATAAAATCAAAATTTTTAAGTGCATATTGTATCTCATATTTTGACCATTTTAAAATTTAAACTCATTTGCATTCTTAAATCTGCAATTTTAACATCCTAAAAGCTTTTTACCAATCCCCCCCCCGCGGGGGTATTCCTAGCCATCTATTATATACGTATCTCACCTTCCATTAAAAAATATATTCTACTAGTGTGGGAAGGGCGTCTCGTGCCTTTGCCTTTTTTTACCTGACCTACGTTACGGACGGCCCCTATTATTCCTCTCAATCCTATTTACAACTAGTTCTCTGCTCTGTTACTCCGTTCGTCTCTCTTCTATTTCATTTCATGTCGTCTTTCTGCATTTCCTGAGGCACCCATCAACATCGTCGTCTTGGCTGTCTCCCCGTCACCGTTACACAGTAGCAGTTTAGCCTGCCTCCTTTTGCATCTCTAAACGTCATCCTAATTACCTTTTATACTTTTTACCCCCACATTTCTCCTTCTCTTACCATACCGACCACTACCTCAACGTCACCCATCTCTCTCTCTCACACAGGCCAAAAGGTTGCCTTTACTCAGCATCATCATCGTCGTCGTCGTCGTCAGGAAGGAAGGCACTCTTATTTTTTTCTCTTGCGGCGACGACAACGACAGTTTTAATGCGGTTCATGTGTCAATACGACGACGACGTCGACTAGGATACTAAAACTCACATTATAATTTTTTTTCCTTCATTTTATACATTTCTCTCTCTGTTTTTCCTCAGGTTGCTGGCTACACACAAGCTGATGTCGTATCACTGCTGCACCATTGTCTTCGTGGGAACTCTGCAACTCTCACTGTCGCTCCCAGAGGTATTACCACCAACTGTAAAAAATATAAACATAATAATAATAATAAATTTATAAAGACATGACATTACTAAACATTTTTTTGAAAAATAATACTATTGCCTACCCACACCACAGTTTACACACACCGTAGAAGAAAAAAAAATCTTTAGAAGCGCCAGCGCATACAGAGCGAGAGAGTTAATTAGACACTTTACACGGTTTGATTATTATTCGTCTAGAAGGATAGTAGCTCGGGTGTCTCTCAAGGGGTGTGTCACCACCACACCAGCCGTTCGGATCATTTTCTTGCAAGAAACTTGCAGATATTTATTTTATTATTTTGGAGGGAAGAGAGGGGGTATTTGGAGGGAAGTAGGTTTTTATGTAGGTGTATTGTATTTTTTGGGGATTTTTTGACAAGGGAAGCGAGCTGGTTGGAAGATGAATTGAAAAAAAGAGAATAAAAAATAATGTGAGTCATGAAGAGTTTTTGAGAGAGAGAGTGAGTCAGAGAGATAGGCCGAGGATTATTTCATCATTTGTGTACAGAGAGAGAGAGAGAGAGACCACGAGCTTAAGAAAATATAAACATCCTGAGAGTATGTATGTGTTTGAGTTTGTGTTTGTTCGTGTGCGCTGAGCTGCGTTTTGCAAGTGTCAATAGGGATATCTGTTTGTCGTTTTTTGTGTGTGGTTTGTGAGGAAGAGAGATAGAGAGAGAGAGACAGGGCGCCAGACAAGAGAAAAATGATAGAGTGTCCAAGGGAGTGAAAAGAGTGGTTTAGTTTGGAGCAGGACTTGAGGAGTCTTTGTTTCTGTGTGGGTGGTAGTGGAGGAATTTTTATTTTGGAAAAATTTTTGAAGAGAAGATTGTATATAATTTTTAAAATTATTAGGAAGAGATAAGGATTGTGAGTTGGATTTGGGGTGACTGCGTGGGTGGTGTTTTGGTGGTTATTTTAATGTGATTTTTTGTTTGGGATTGTTGGGGGTGTAGGAAGTTTAGGACCGGAGCTCAGGTCCTACCTAAACACCAGATTCCAGAAGGGTTCGGTGGACCACGCGCTGCAAGGCGTGGTGAGGGACAACTTGTACTTGAGAACGGTGCCGGTGACAACGAGAACCCCGCGCCCAGGGGAAATAAATGGGGTGGATTACACGTTCCTTAGTGTGGAGGAGTTTATGCAGTTGGAGAGGGATGGGAGTCTTCTCGAGAGTGGGGTCTATGCGGGTAAGGAGGAAAATAGAGAGGATTTTTCCTCTGCAATTGAAATTGTGGAGGGAATTGGGATAGAGTTGGAGGATTTAACGGTGTTGATTTTTTTTCGCTACAGGAAATCATTATGGGACTCCGAAACCTTGGGCGAGATTGACCCGTGGAGTGGTTGGTGGAGGAGGCGGAGGCGGCCCGGGAGGAGACATGAGTATGAGTATGGAAGGACATCATCTGGGAGGAGGAGGGAGTATGGAGGGTTTACTGCAGCATCATAATAGTATGATAATGGCGATGGAAGGAGGGGCTGGAGGAGTGGGAGGAACTCCTCAGAAAGGTCCCCTTCTCCCCGGAATGCATCCCAGTTCAGAGGGGAAACGGAGAAGGAATCGCTCAAATGTGGAGGCATTAGGGGCTGGCGGAGGAGACGATGAAGGAGGAGGGGGTGGAGTTCCTCCTCCCATGCACTCTCCTCCTGGAGGAGCGGGAGGAGGCGGTGGTAGTGGAGGGGTATCCCGGGGTGCTGAGTAAAGGACCCGGGGGGTCCCTGGGTCAACCGGACAGAAATGGGAACAATGGAGGGATGAGTACAGACAGTGAGGCGGACAGCACGTCTAAATTCCTACCGACCTCAAACTCCTCCCAAGACCATCATCATCATCACCACCATCACCTCCCGC
>JAHZNB010006245.1:0-12119 GCA_027744295.1 Callyntrura guangdongensis
TTTACGATCTCTAAAGGATACTGGTGGTCTGGAAAATTTCTGGAAATGTTTCAAATTGGACTCTAATTCTTATCAAGCTGTTGCTGATGTACACAGTGCTCCTATATAATATGCTAAGGGTTAAATGGTTAAAATACTAGCACAAAATCAAGTGCTTAAAATGTTTTTTTTATAAATTTTCTTAGCACATCACCGCATTCCTTTCGGGCCTTGCCAGCTTGATTCACTTCAACATCAATGGGGAAGGAATAGATGCAACCATTGATTCTGGAATGATTGACTCTTTAATTATATGCGTCAAGGATAAGGATATCCCTGCAGAGCATCAACATTTTGCCGTAGCCATGTTGGCATGTATGCTGAAACAACTTCCAATTGAGCGACGACACTTTTCGGCCCATCTACTTCCAAGTGTATTGGAGCATTTTGCAGCCCATAGACAATGTCCACTGGCTTCAAAATGCATTAGAATTATGGAAATGTTATTGGAAGGGAGTTGTCAGCGTCGTAATGAGGCTGTTATCAATAATGCCATTCCTACTCTGTTAGACGTTTTGAACAGCGTGAGCATAACGGCGTTTGAAATACAAAAAAGCATATTAAACTGCATACGTTACATGATTGAAGTCACGCCACCCTTGGATTTGGCGTATTTTGCCGCTGTTCCAGACACAATGAAAGATTTCTTACAAAATTCACCAGTGGGTTTGGAAAGTGTACGTGAAGAAGTTAAATGATCAGCTATTTACTGATAAATCTCTAACTTGAAATTACATATCTCTAGTTTATTTGTATTACAGAACATTGCGATGGCGTTGAAGATTATTGCACTAATTTCCGCCCACCAAAATGAAGATGCCGTTGAATTAGTTGTGGAAGCAGATTTGATCCCAAATATTATCGCTTTAATTTCCATGCCCTCGTCTCAACATTCTAACATTCTTGGAAATGCTGTTGAAGTCGTCCACAATATTTGTGAGTGTGGAACTCGACAGCATCGCAAGGAGTTACTGCTGGCAGGGGTTCTGGATCGGTTTGAGAAAATTTTTGTTACTGGTTGTGATCATATTAGGGAAATGGCACTCAGGAGTCTGCTTACTTTCCTAAATGCGGCCAAAACTAAACTCACACCTGTTCAGAGAGAAAAAATCAAGTTGATGACCCCGTTGGTAAAGTCAGAATTAGATAAGGTAAGAGTTACGAGTAATCTTATCAGTAAATGAAAAACTTGATAAAGAGGAAGAAGGAATATTGTTTTATGTATGACATGTATATTTAGTTTGATTTGGTTTCTGTTTTTTCTCTCTAGAATGTCCTTGGCACTCAAAGCTTGGCTAAGGGAGTGTTATCAAAGTTAAAATAGTTTTCGGGAAGTAGAAATACTACTATAACTATATTTTTAATTTTAATATACTTTCCAGATGCTAAAAATGTTATTCCTGTTGTAATTGATGTGTTCTGTAATTTTAGAATATAACATCCTTTAAAATGAAAAATGTTTGTTCCGACTTTACAAAATATTTTATGACAATATGTATTATTGTTAGAGAATGCGCCAATTAATTGACAATTTTAATAAAACAATAATGACAAGTATTCAGGAGTCGGTTTTTATTAGTGGCAAGCTATTAACTTTTAATTACTAGTCAATTTAGAACTGTAATATTTTTTGTTCTATATTCTTATTTAGATGTTGGTAAACTAAACCGCACAGTTTGTAGTCTGTTAACTATCTTGTCTTTTGTCTCCGTTGTTTCAACATTATCATTAGTCGCCCAAAAACCACTATTAGCTGTAGAAACTGGAGTTTCTTTGGCAGAAGTATATGCTGTTTCCGGCATGCCAATTTCCGGGTTCACCCATTTTTCCAAGGAAAATAGAGACTCATCATAATATTTTGGTGGGGTGTACACTGGCGTTAAATTATCCAATTCTATCGCTTTATCGTCACGATCATTAAGAAAATTTGCACTTCTCTCCTGATGTCTATGTCCTTTTTTCCCCTTCGTACCGTTCATAATTTCCTGCTTGACCGGCTGTCGTAACAATCGAACATTGTGAACATTATCTTCTTCACCGCCACCTCGGCCCCCCGTGGCACGATCCACGGATCTAATTTGATTTCTTGGTTCTCTCAACGCAATTTTCACGTGACGCTGTACCATCATGTTCATCTCTGCCTTGACCATATCTCTTATTAATTGTTGTTCACTTTCTGTATTGAAGATTTGCCCTTTGCTAGCGTTCGTTAGTCTGTCATTGGAAAAATCGCTGGTCACGGCTTCACCCAGCATTGATTTATTTTTCCGGTTTTTTGTAACTGTTACTGGTTCATTTTTGCTCTTGATTTTACTAAGTTTTTTCTGCTTAAGTTGGTAACGTGTCTCAACGGACGACGCAGAACTAGTGGCTTTACGGTCTTTAGAATTACCAGATTCCTTTATGATAGATCTTTTCGTCTTTGACCTTGACTTACGACCAAGCACTAAAGTTTTGTTATTGCCACCATCTGTATTTACTTTCACTTTTCCAACCACCGTGCTTTGCACTGAACCCAACTTTTGATTTACCTCCTTTTACAATACTGCTAACTGCAACCGCAACAGTACGCATACTTGCTTGACTCACCGGCCGCGACAGCCCCATAACTCCACCAACTCTAGATGTGGGTCGAAATTTTGCTGGAGATTGCGACCTTGAACTTGCTGCATGAACAGACATTCCTGTACTTGGTCGTGGAGTTGAGATACTACGAACATGAAAACGTTTTGAATTAAATGTTTGTGCCGGTGTGACAGGTACAGACGACGACCTTTTGTATTGGGAAGGTCCTCCTCTTGCCCTGGAATTCGAGCGGCTTCTAGATCCTCGAATGGTACTCGTGATGTGCTCGTACTTTTTTGTATTAACCGGAGGCAGCAGTCGTGTACGAACGTGAGAACTTCCAAATTTACGCATCACAGCCACTTTAGAGATGTTCTCCTGTATAAAGTTTCTTATTCCCCTACTGACAGTTCGGGTAGGTGTGACAGCAGTTACGTTACTGCGAACAGTTACATTCGTGTTACTACGTACACTTTGATATGGATACGGTGTGGACTGCCGCTGTTGCTTTTTCGTGACTCTTTTCGTAAAATTGTTGCTAAACTTGTCTCGAAAGACAAAGCTATCCGGTAACTTGGCATATGTCGCTGTCGGAGGCGTTCGTGCAGGAATAGGTGTACCAGCTCTTTTGTGTGAAGGTGGTTTCTTTACCCTTTTATTATTACTTTTACCGGTGGCCAGAGATACCAATGATCTTCTGTCGTAAAGCTGTTTCTGTTCCTTTTTCTGCTGGCTTGCTCGAGACCGTGGAGATCTCACCAATATACCGGAGAGGCTTACAGATGCTGATGGAGGACCCGGAGATTGCTTTTTACCACCCCAGCGAGTGGGTGGGGGTTGTAGAACTTTCCGGAAGAGATTTGGTGTTTGCAGACCAGTTCGAGATTGATTTTGGGGTGGTTTTGGAGTCTGTTGCTGATTGGGAGTGCTGGCTTTGGAGCTGGGTCCCGTGACAAAGGTAGGGTTTGGCATAGTGTTAAAATCCACAATTAATTGGGGGGTAACATTGCCAGAAGGAGTTGCAAGTATATTTTCGACAAGTGCATTAGTACTTCGAGAGGTGAAAACAGGTGTATTGGGCGTAGGAACGTTTAACGTTATGGGTGTCGCAATAACTGATTGTAAGGGAGAATTCAATCCTACATTGTTGGTTTGCACATTTGTGGTATTGGTGCTTAGCTATGAGTAAGAATCAAGACAGATTAATTATTAGTCTTTTTTAAAGGTTACTTCATGATGAAGCTGTCACGAGGGTGCTCCACCTTGAAACTGAAACTCATGTTGAAATGATATCAAGTTAAATGCAATTGTGCAACCTGACTTAAAATCCTGTAAATTTTTCTCCCCAGCGACACCAACTCATGCATACTCATTTTATTCGTGTTGAGATTCCTAAACTCCTCCTCATCTTCTTTGTCCACTGTCACCATTTCTTGCGATTGCGGCCTTTTCTCTTTCATGGGTGGTGTACCGAGCGATCTTTTTTCAGAAACCACGGTGCCATTAGAACTCGTCTGTGGCACCATAGATGTTATACTTTCTTCCTCTGCCACTGGTTCCACGGCTGGTTTGTGAGCATGCCGAGCACTGAGTGTGCTATAAGTACGAAACTCCTCTACTTTTTGTTTCCGTGTAAGAACCGGTAACTGGCTGAGTAACTGGCTTAGTTCTTGCATTCCCTCTAGGTTATTCATGGCACCAGCAGCATTTTTGCCGTTTCTGTTTTCATCAGGAGTTAGAAGTCTCACGTCAAGTGGGGTTCCCAAAGTAAACGGAACTGTTCGGCTAACATCTGCATTTGCTGAAAAGAAATTCGCCTGTGATCTGTTGGCACTGGGACTGTTCTTAAGGGCTACCGCCACTGGTTTTCTCATGATACTTTCCCGAGCCGCAGGCTGTATTCCTTTGAAGCTGGATGGTGACAGAGATTGAAAATTTTTGTCATGCATGTACTGCTGATATTTTTGTTGCACGGTAGGATACTGCTGGGAAGAGTGTTTTGGGGCGACTTGGATTTGAATTGGTGGTGATGTACGTCCGTAATTGATATTCATGCTTGACCCTTGTTGGGAATATGAATCATTTGGCGAAACTATTATGGGCGATGTCGGTGGAGTTACAACGGGGTCCTTAAAATCCATTAAAAAATACACTTGAAGAACAACTCTTTGTTTCATGTCTTCCCTTGAAAATAAAAACTACATACCAATGGGTAGAATTGAAGGGGTGCCTTTCCCAGCTGCTGTTTGGCACCCGCCAAAAATGGATTCTGTTTAGGTGGGGCTCCCACTGAAAATCCACTTTGACTCTGCTCTGCCATACGCTGAAATTCCTCAAAGTTGGTAGTCTGGAGAATGTCAATGGAGTTTGATGGATTGGCATTTGTGTCACTGGGAGCCAATAAATCCGGCTCCATGAAAATATTCACAGGAAAGTCCATTATTACGCCATCAGGCCACGGTATTTTGTTTTTGTTATTTTCCGTGAAATCGTAATTAGAGCTGTCACTTGTACTGCCTGTACTTGTACTGGCTCTACTGGGTTCCTCAACCATAGTTGCGGACAAAGTGTGCCATTGGGTGGGATCCGGAGGTCGTTCCTCCTTGTTAGCTTCCAGATCCTGGTCTTCTTGTCGTTTCTCTTTTTGTTGTGCTTTATCCATTACATCCCTTGATCTATAATGTCTTTGTGGAGGGAAAAGATAATGCTGTGGGGCGGGGCGAGTACGGTTAGGCTCATGAAGACCTCTATGTTGATGCTGCTGTTGATGGGGTTCAGGAAAATACTGAAAATTTTTCTGTCTTTGCTGAGAATTTGGCTGAAATCTTCGATTAATTAGGTCAATGAGTTGATTTTGACTCTGAATATTTTTATTCAAAGTATCTTTATAATCCTAAAAAATGTACCAAAACGATTTACAATGTTTTATTTTATTTCACTAAAATGGCGATTAACCAAATTAGCGTTGAAGGTATTGTGATTAGTAACTACGACGCCTTACCTACCAGAAGCTCATTTAACAACGTTTCCACTTTGCGAAAGTCTAGTTTGTTTTCAACAGGAGCTGCGACAGGGACAAGATTGGGAGGACTGCTGTGTAAAAAATTCACTTCCATTTGAGCCATCGCTGAGGCTGATGGAAACATGGATGGAGGTTGCGAGCTTGTTTTCTCGTTCAGAGAAGGTTTCGCTCCCAATGGAAATCCTCGTTGATAAGACTCAAACGATGCTGAGTTTACTGGAATTGAACTGGATTTTCGCAGAGCATTTACGATAAATTCCATTTCAGTTTCTGTTTTACTATGAGCAGAAAGTGTGGTATTAGGACCAACTTCCACCAGTGGATGGGGAGATTGAAACGTGGAGGAGGAGGAAGATGTATTGTTGAACAGTGGCTTCAATAAGCTTGAAGCTTCTAATGAAGGTTTTGACGATAATGGACCTCCATATATTTGATGAGGCCCATTGTACAAGAATTTTGAGCTAGTTCGTTCAATGACATGGTCTCTTATTGAATTTGCTGGTGGGGTTACATGGACGAAAGGAATTTCATTCCCCGGTGGAAAGCCTCTGACTAGAGGAGTCACTGGCCTGCAATTCAATCCCTCCCTCTCTAAGTAGGTCGCTTCCATTGGAACTCGCATTCTCGGCGTTGTATTATTTGCCCACGCTTTTGTAACTTGACCAGTGCTACTGTTCTTTTTCGCAGGGGTGTGGTGGCGACTGGGGGCACGACTAAGAACTGAAGAAGGTAGTGGAGGTTTGCCAGTGGGATGTGAATCCTTTTTGTGATCTTGAACTAAAAATGTCGCAGAATGTCCATTTGTTTTTCCTTTAATTATTGCTGCGGTATCCACTGGGAGTGCGTGAAATTCGTTGGTGTTTGTATTTGGAGTAGGAAGCGTCAGGCTAATAAGTGCACATCTACTATTAAGTCGAATACTTGAAGAGGTTAAATCAGTGACCGATGGTTTCGGTGCCAGCTTCGTTTGCGAGGATGGGTTTTGGTCACGGAAAGATTCAGGGGAGCCAACAATGAAAGGGAAATTTGCTATTGACATACTGGCGGGAAGTACAAGTCCATGATATCACAAATAACACGTGTAACGCGAAAAGTCTAACTAATCAATAAATCAATAGACTAAATCTAGATATATCAATAAAATGTTATGATGAACTAAGTAAAAATATTTTTAAAAAACAACAATAATTTTATTTTTTGTGAAGTCCATATTCCATGACCACTGTTAAGTCTCATAACCCACAAGTTGTATGAAGGCATTATAGAATGCAAAAATGCAAATGAAGGATGCTCGAACAAAAAGTTGTTTAAATTTTTATAAAATCGCAAGTCTAAAATTTTTTATTGCAGTTTGCGTGATGTTATTGCCAAGTCAAATATATAAATATAATTTAAATTAAATTTTAATATGATAATTTGTTGCATTCATTGGTGCAAGTGTCGATGAGTGTTCATAATCACAGTACAAAACGGGGAATTATCTGATTAGGGGTGAAGTGATACGGTGACGATTTGACCGCAGCGGTAAGGGCGAGAACAACAAGAGCGATCTTTGCCATGTTTATGGAAACTTGTGGAACTGTTTGAATGTTGATTTCTGTTTAACAAAATTCTGCTTACTAAAAATGATTTCATTACAGCGTTACCCCAAAACAGATCGTTGCATAGCTAGCATTACTGTGCCATACGTATTTACGTGCATGTAATTTTTAAAATTAACGGTTCATACTGACCAATTGCTTTGTTCGTTATCGTTTTGCTTATCACTAATTAATAGTAAAGGATGGATTGTTTGTTTCAGTTTCATCAGTAGTGGAAGCAGATGCTCGTACCTGAAATGACCAACTAATGCAGGAGGAATAAGCAGTTAGCAGTTACTCAGCCGGAACAGATACCGCACACGAAATAATAATTTTGCCTTTGTTCGCAGTGGTTCAGGTAAACAAGAAGTTATAATCAGCATCAGTGGTTGGTGCTAGTAAAAGATTAATTTAGTATTTTCCCACGATTTCTGTTGTTTTCCAGTTAGAGTACGGTATAGTACTTTTACAGATAGCGTTTACGTATCATAATTTCTGAATAAAATTTAACCCTTTAGGATAGGAGTAACTGGTTCAAAATGTGAACACTAATTAGTACTATTTGATGGTTAATAAATTTTTTTAGAGCAATCTCTGATTGTTTACTGCGATAAAAGTAACTCAACCATAATCATTATGACTGGACAATTGATTAGTTTTCTGTTCTATAAAATTGATTAAAAACATTGGTCATCGCTTATTTATTTATTGATTCACATTTAATTTCGTTCTTGGTATTAGACACTTCTCCATTCATTCATAATACCAACAATGCTGTTGTAAACAGTACAGATAACTTTTGTATGAGATAAGTTCGTTATGCATACAAACAACACAGCTTCTAGGGTAGGTGCTAAACAGCTAGTTAGCCAGTTAAGTTAGATGTGAAGATACTTTTAAGTTAGTTAATTAAGCAGTGCCAGTGCATTTGTCAGTACATATATAATGTTCACGAAAAGGCAAGTCCATGCGGGTATCTGCATCCAGCATACGGTTCGTTAAGTTCACGTTGTTATTAAGAGCTCAATTTGGATGTGAAGCTTTTTGGGTGGAATATTTTGAATAACCCGTAAAATGCCCTTGGCTAAAGTGAACTAATCGAGCTAGCTACATATTATTTAAGATGCTTGGAAAAGGAAAAAAAAACTTTATCTTTTAAAAAATGCCCTCGTTTGTAGTTTGAAATTTTGTCTCGACATGTTATTAGTACTTTTGTATGTTAGTATATACATACAATGACTGAAATAATATAATTATGATGATAATCGCAGTTATTGGTGAATATGATAACCCATGTAGAAAAACAAATGTTTAATGATTTGTTAAATTTTTTATTACAAAACTTGAACAGTGTGTATCTAATAAATATCTACCCAACAGATTAAGGAAAACCATGATTATATGTAAAAATTTGCATTGAAGATTTCAACAAAATTTGGCAAAAATAACTGTTCCGAATATAAATGTAAAAATACAATGTTTAGCCCATGAGTCCATAAGACATTCCCATGCCTGGGTACATGCCGATTCCTAAAAAGAAAAAAATATAGATATAAAATACTGTATAAAAATATAAAATATATATAATTTTTAAAAAAATTTAAAATCAAAACTTACCCTTCATCATAGTCATGCCATTCATCCCCATTCCACCCATATGTCCCCCAATTCCCATCATACCAGGGAGACCAGCGTGGGAGGAAATAGAATGTGAGGCAACAGAGCTTCCAACTCCTATTGAGTGTGGCATTCCCATATACCCCATGTAGGGACTGACGACGCCGGAGCTGACGTGAGTATTTTTGGAAACAATACCCATGGCCCCCATAGGATGTGGAGCTGCTGCAGCGGCAGCAACGATTGTTAAAATGAGGAGAGCAGTCTTAGCCATTTTGAAGATTTTGCAAAAAATTTATCTCTGAAATTGTATCTATAAAAATGACTGTTACAATGAGAGGACGAAAGTGAACTGATGACTGGAATCAAAAATTTCGGCGGTTAAATACTAACGCCTGAACTACAATGTAACCAGAAACCTGGAAGATTAACGGTCTACTGAATTTAATCTTCAAATTACTAAAAAAAGGTAGTTCCTCGTTAAGTCGTTTAAAATTCATATTAAACTTAAAATTCGTCCATTTTATCATCCGGGATTGCGTCAATCCATGTTGACGCTTCTCTTCTTGTTCACCTATGATGCTTCCTGGTCGAATAACCTGATAAGCCATCATCAACGCACCGTTACAGTTGGGATGATATCATTCATTTTCCCTTTCTTCTCGGCATGGTTTAGCGTTTCTTTAACTTTAACTATAGTCTACATATGTCGATGTGCAATACTGAAACCAAGAATACATGGTGATTAGTGATCTACACACTTGCTTGAGTGACTGCTAACAGTTACCAGTCACGCATCAAACCTATCACCTATATAGGTACATACATATTCCATATACGCCATAAAGAATCTTTCATATTTTGTGGTCGTTGTGCTGCTAATAAAGTTGTTTAAAAATATACGGCAATGAAATCCCAAGATAATAATCCATCACTGTAACAATCGTTGTACTACAAGAAGTTAATAACAGTACATCGAGTTCATGCTCACTGAATATTCAAGTTCACATATATATGTATATGTAATATATATTCAAATTCAATTGCTTAAAAGTGTTAAAAATAAACAGTTTACAAAATCAAAATATATGCGAGTAATCACAGTAAACAGTTTATTTTTCCGTGTTTTTCTTTGATGCCTTTGTTTGGAAAAAATAATAAGCCATTTTGTTTGAAATAAAACAAAAAATTACGGTATTTTTTACAAAATATAATAATATGCCATTAAAGTCTGAATTCCACTCTGCGGAAATTAGGTGGTAAGGTAATCCTCATCCTCGTTTTGCAATGAGGTAAAAATTTACTGTAATTTTTTACGTTTCCATTACTCCTCCAATGATTGCCTTAGACTCAAATTAATAACACATGTCAATGTTAAGTCACCCTATCATATGACATAAACAGGTCGCGGTACTACTTTTGAATTAATCTATTAAACTCCACGCCAACATGAACAAAGAATACCGAAAATTTAACGAGCTCGCTGACGTGTACATCCCGCCAGCCACAGATCCTGAACACTTTAGTAATTTACCCGACGTCCTCATCCCCTCCGGCTATCAGGAACCTGAAGGAGATCCTCTTGAAAAAGATGTTGCAGATTTGATAAAGGAAACAAAAACGCCACCTCCAACTCCTCCAGAGGAAGAACCGGGCCGGGCAGGATGCAACATTTTTCGTGAGAAAACTCACTACGTGGCTCCCATTTACCAAGATGAAGACTATCAACGGATTTTCACTACTAAACTCATTCTTTTAAATTTAGCAACCTACGGACCTACTATGGTTCTCATGATTATAGTGGCTTCTTTGTAAGATAACCGTTGTTATTTATTGTTAATTTGTTTACACAATTATCTATTAAAAAAGACATCGATCAATCAGTTTCTTTCGGAAATTTAAAATAAACTTTTCTAACAGGAACAGTATCGACTACGCTATTATTTCAAACCCAAAAGCTGTTACGATACCATTTATGTAAGTGAAGTCATATCCACGAACTGGCACAAACCAAAAACTACCATTTATACAAAACAGTAAAATGACCATGAAACAATTAATGTATTAAAATTTCAAGATTGGGCATTTTTGGAGTGGTAATTTACGTATATTTTGTGGGACTATTCAGAAATCCTCCTATGCTCTATATCTGTATCGGTTTTCGGGTACGTACATGAGTAAAGTTAACTGAAGTTGAGTTAAAATTGAGTTTGAAACAAAGGATAATGCAAAATTTATGAATCCGGCAGGTAATTCTAAACACCACTCTTTTCACCGGTGGCATGCTCCTGGTGCACATGGCTTTCCTTTTCATCATCGATCACCCAGAAAATGAAAATGCAGAACACCACCATGTCGTGGCCACCGGCGAAGTCGACTCTACTACACTAGATCGCAAAGCCTTGGATCATGCTCCACCATTTATGGCCATTTTAATCGTATGCTTGATGATAGCAGTTCAAGGGACATTTGCAGTTTTACTGATGAAGTACAAGATTCCCGTATTCGACTACCGGATGCCGTTTGTCATCTACACGATGTGCTTCTCCATCAGCGCACTTCTGGTTACTATAGCCCTCAACGGGGGATTCCACAACGAACCGGTGGCTTATGACCTGTTTCAGGTTATAAGCTCAAGTTACATTTCCTCCATACTGTTGATGAGAACTCCCCACTTTATCGAACGGCTGTATTCAGGAAAAGTTTGCCCGTTACGAGAAGGCGAGTTATTGTATGCGTTAATTCAGTATGGATTATGATAAGGAATAAGACAGGGCCGCCAGGGGGAAAATGTTGAACGTGTAATTAATTATCTAGTATTGATTTGGGCAATTTTTCCAATAAAGTTGTCCTATATGCTTAACAACTAATATGTAAACTAATTATCTTTTTCATTTTGATATACATAAATGTACACTTACCTCATTTAAAAACAATAAAACTTAGTACTAAGTATGCCTCTACCATTATGAACCACCACCACCGGGGACCATTTTAGCATTTTCGCATCCTCGTTTTTCATTCTTCGTTAAAAAATCCTTTGTATTTTTTTTCATTTTAAATTTAAAAATTTGTAAAGATCTTTTAGTTAAAAGCTTAAATGGCAAATACATCGAGAATTTAACGAAGAAATGAAGATTGGTAGTAATATCGAGTGATTTGTTTGCAGAATGTGATGTTGGATGTGTTAGGAGAAATAAATTGATCAAGAATTACGGAGTAATACACAATTAAATTGGAATGTTTTTGATTTCTTTTATTTCGTTTAAAACAGAAACAGTAAAATCGTAAAAAAA
>JAHZNB010006246.1:0-17292 GCA_027744295.1 Callyntrura guangdongensis
AATTCATGATCTTTAAAATAGGGCCGGTCATAATCTTTTTATTGATATGCATTTGTACATACGGGAAAGAAAAATAGCTGTAGTGAATATAGTAAAAATTATCATCATCAGGTCATGGTTAGTAAGCCATTATATATTATTATTGTAATATTAATTTGAGCAACTATATACTCTATAATTTTCAATGTTTTTGAGATACAGAAAAAAACCAACGAATATTGAAAAAGTTTGCGTTCATGTGAGGATCAACAAGCTGAAGTGTACATATACGTGTTTAATTGGTGATGGTGCTTGAAATATGAAATATGCATGAAACATTATGTTGTTTGTGGGACTGCGTACAATTGTTTAAGGTATTATCGAAATAACGGTCAGTAGGTTTTATTTCATCTTTACACAACAACGAAAAGTTTACCTAATATTATGCAGAGAAGAGAGAAAGCTCAAGACTCATACGCATTTTTATTTAACATGATCAGCAGGTGTATGCGCTAAGGCCGGGTTTGATTTTCATTTTTGCAAGCACGAGTAGACAAACGAAGCATCATTCAAATATAAAGGGTGTCTAAAATACTACAAAACAAAATTCTGCTCAAAGGCGTAATTCATTCCGCGATTATTGTAATTACATCATGAAATTATTTTTTATTATTTTATTAATTATTATTTTAAAGAAAACAAAACCTCCCTTAAAGGAAATTTCCGTCATAGCATTCATACCATCCATGCATCCAAGTTTAGATCAAAAAATATTTGGACACTTCTTGACTTTGATGAAAACAATGATAATAAGAGTAGGCCACACTGTCTATAACCATGGCAGTAGGAACCGGGGGGGACGAGGGGGACAAATCCCCCAAGTATTCAGAGATTTAACATTACGTATATTACAGGCCCAAAAACTACTTAACATTACAGGATAGGCCTATCCCCCCTTGTCCTCCTGTTCCTACAGCCCTGTCTATAACCTTGTACATGCAAGCTTCATGTGTGCGTTTGTCAAGTGGTCAATATGCCAATTTACATGGTTATAAATACTGAGCGTATTTTTTCCAACTAAGCCAAGAAGTGCCCAACTTTTCTCGATATCGATTTCGATGCCTGGCCTGTATTGAACAGTATTGATGCTATGACTCAAATTTTCGTAAGCGAGGTTTTGGTAGAACGTATTTATAAGTAAATACCAACGTTTATAAAGGAAAATGGTTGTGTTTTTTAAACTTGGTAACAACATTTACATCTTTTGGGCTAAAATAAAAAATCCGCAGTACAAAAAATAAAATACACTTTGTATATATTATTATATTATTTTATATTATGCATTATATTATTATATCCCAAGAATTTCAGACAGAGAAGTTACATTTTTTTCCTATTGTGAGAATTAAATTGATGGGATTGACTTTTGACATAAATAGCTTGTATTTACTTAGATTTTTTGTTTATTTAAAAGTGTCTCAACTTCTTGGATACCCTCTTGTTTCATTAGTAACGCCTTTAAGGGCAATATTAGCATCTCCACTTTTGTTATCTCAGAAGTAGCTTCTTAGCTCACTATCAACGATACGATACAGCGAAGACTATACCTCGTTAGTAAATAGTAACAAGAAATACAGGATTTTTATTAGGTTTTTCATCAAGACGTAAGAAAAATCTTTACACACTCTCAGGTACAAACATAATCCTGCTTTAAAAGTTCATATGAAAATTTAGTAAAAATAAATGTGCATACACATGTGCGTGTATAGTATATATATAAGGTGCATATTACTAACTAACTAATAATCACGTACACATGCATAATANTTCATATGAAAATTTAGTAAAAATAAATGTGCATACACATGTGCGTGTATAGTATATATATAAGGTGCATATTACTAACTAACTAATAATCACGTACACATGCATAATACCAATAATGTCCTCAGTATTTATATGCACACATCAGTGTGTTTATTGTTTCAAAGACGGGGCATGTAATGGTACGGATGTGAAAAGTTTGACGCTATGGTACCGACACTGACTGCAACCACGTAATTCTTCACCACTCGGCTGCCCACTAACCACTCTAGTTCCACCAACATTGTAGAAAGGTGAGTACAAAAGGGTTATCATGTTTCTTCTCTTTCTCCGATGATGGTTATTAATGTAGCCAAGTACCATAAGCTTCAGTTTTATGACTTGATGGTTTCACTCTGTTATTGCTACGTCCAAGCATTCCTTTCAATGTATGTTGGAAAGACTTGAAAATATTTGTTGCACCATTTGAGTTCCATCCACAGTTCGTGGTTAATCTCATCTTATGTGAATAATACAATAAAACCTGTGGAATTGCATAGAAGAAATTTACTTTTTGTATTTTATAAAAATAAACTAGCAATTCTAACAAACAAATAAATAGAGTCATCAAATGTTCAATTATCCATCAATTATTTCCTCCGGAACATCACATCAAACTTGTAATTGTAATTATTTCTGTTTATAAAACAATGTAATGCCACAAACAAAATACATATTAATATAGTACAAAGTTAGAATTGTAAATTTTATTATGTGTGTCCAGAAGAAATCATATTGTACTTGGAGTATATTGAATTGCAGCAAATGTTTCTGTTGCAAAATACCATGGAAAATGGAAGGTAGCATGATGTGATAGAGAGTGTCTGCACTGCATCCTGAAATTTTTGAAATTTTATGCGAACAAATTCAAAATGTCTAGTCGCAACATTGCTACAAGGTTTATCAGAAAACAAGCTTCTAGTTAACAAACAACAAAGCAGATATATTATGCACAAGTTTCAAACAACTTGTTTCAATGCTATATGGTAAAGGGTAAAGGTAATATAAAACATTCATCCCGATGATGATGATGATGATGATGAGTGCGCTCTGTACATCGCTGTTGCACGCATAAAAATCGGCGAACCATCAGAGGATGATGATCACGAAAATGATCAGTATGTATCATCTTCATCCTCTCATTCATTCTCAGTCCGCACAGCAGCGAAAGGCGAATAACCAAATAATATGTATTATCATCGTGTTATGTGTGTCCACACATTGCTCCCCTAAACCAAACTAGCCAAAATAAATAAGTGTGCCACATATATATATTTTCTTGACTTTTTGGTCATTCGCATCTTTTTTTGTAGGCGTACTGTGTGGTGTGCCTACTTGTACATGCACATCTCATGCACACACAAACACATATTTGCTTGCACATTTACTACCAGTAGTAGACTACATACTTTGCGATGATGATACCCAAACAAGTCTAAATCTTTGTTTGGCCCTAAAACATGCTAATGATGAAAATGAAGATCTATCGCTGTGATTCGAAATGTATTACATGTTGTTGCCAATGAAAAAGAAAACGAAGACGCTCCCTTTGCGAACCCAAGCACAGAGTTTAGTTGCAGTGTACTCTGTACTCATTCTCTCTCCCTCTCGTTCTAGTAGCAGTAACAAAGTAGAGTGAAATACACCTGAAAAAAGTTTTTTTCTTGAATTATGATAAAAATTGCAATGCCGACGATTGTGATAATGAATGTGAAGATGAAAATGATGCACGTATGAAGGAGTAGACGTTTGAAACTGGCTTTTTACATCTTTCAAAACGACGACGCTTGATGCTTACTCACTCTTATTTGCAAAATTCTTGCAGGCATACCTGCGTTCTTTGCAGACATCATCATCGTCAAGAAACCCTTAACTTAGGAATACAATAAAATTGCTTCGGTTGGTGCTATTGATGATGATGCTGTTGGGTGAGCTGCATCTTTTGGCATTTGGCATAATTTTTGATGGTAGTCAGTTTCGATCAGCGTTGTACAGTGGAAGGACGTGTTAGTACGGTCCTCACGCAAGCGCTATGCAGACTCTCAATAACGAGTAACGTTTACCCTACTTTACTATAAACTACACGGAACTAGTAGTTAGAACTTTGTTGAGAATTCATTGAAGACACCGTCGTCACTGCATATTATAAACGTACTTTTATTTGAATTTCTAAGTTTTTTTGTGAGAAAAAGTAGCAATGTTTTAGGGATGACTTGAGTTTTGAGTCCGTGAAGTAATCTCCACGACAACGAAAACTGACTCCCTTGTCGTTATAGGGATCCAAGCATCATTTACATGTATTATGGGGGCCAGAAAAAGACGACAGGAGGAGCCATGCGGGCACGGTCAATTGCAGTCAACACATAGTGGCGGAGTCGACATATTATTGTCACCGCAATCTTCTGCGATGTGCCCGGGTGACTGCCATGTAGCAAATCGATTGATAAACGTCAAAATTTCACAAAAGTCAGGGGTGTCGAGCGTTAAAAGTAGGAAAAGCCGGCATTGCTTATCTTGTTGCAATAAACTAGACGATACTGAAAAATCAGCAGAACAAAGAAAATCTAAGGAGCTTAACCATCACTTTACGGAAATCCCAAAATCAGTGGTACCGAACCTTGTTGAGAGTTCAAGGTGTTTTCTTAATTTACTATTGTGTTTATCCAGTAAAACTTCAAAAAGTTTGCTCAGCACCAGTAAAGCTGATAGTGTAACAAATAAGTACTTCCACATTAATTACGGCTGCCTAGCTGCAATCCGACTGTTCATATTGTTAATCCTTGCCAGTAGCAATTTGTTTGTGCCTCCCGTGGAGGGTGTTTGTGTGTGGCAAGGTGGTGGCGGATTTCGCGTTGCGTGTGGTTTCAGGCAGTCAGGGTTGTTTCGGATCAGAAGTGTTGGTGGCATCAAAGGGTATGTTGGAGCAGGGTTTACAATTGGCGACGAGGATGGATTCAAGGATTCTTTGACTAATACGGAGACTCAACAGGCTGGAGCATACGTGATTCCAAATAATGGTAAAGTGAAAGTGATGCTATTATATGATTTATGAGTTTTTGTTAAATAACCGCATAACTAGAGCTAGTAATACGTTTTATGATCATAGTTTCTGCAATCCGTCATGCTTGATTTGGTTAGAACTTTGAAGCTGCTGTATTAATATTTTAATATTCACCAAACACATTTATTCATTTATTATTCCTTTTTAGTTTTTTTTATGATTTTGACGAAAGTTATTTTGCTGGTTATTGAACCTATTATGTCGCATAACTAGAGCACACAGTATATCGTGTGTGACAAGTGAAAGTTGCATAAAACAGAAAGGGAATTTATCGATAGGGACAATGTGTAACGATATTTCACACGTTTTTCTTCCGTTTCAGTTCACAGTCAGCGATCGCTTCCTACCTCACAAAATGGCGTTATTGGTCAGTACACCCCAATTCAAGATCACGCCGTACCTATCCCTACAGGCGATCCAGCATCACAACGTCAGCAACAGTTTCAGTACCTTGATACTATCCAAAGACAAATGGAAACTGATAACCAAGGTCTTCACAATACGGTGGCAGATCAATACACTCAAAAAATGCTGGAGCAACAAATACATTTGCAAGGAGGTGCTGTGCCTAAAACTCCAGTAACAACAGGGAAAGCAAAGCGGGCTGGAGGACTACTGACAAAACGTGCTAGCATGTGGAATTGGCCAACAATTTTTGGACGAGGAAAGAATGGTGGAAAAAATAAACCTAAACAACATAACGGTCCTCCTCCAGTAAATCGGAGAGGTGGACCACCTCATAAAAATAAACCCCCACCGGGCAAAACTGGGCCTGCTCCAAGGGGAGGACGATATCCTCCCAATCCTAAAAATCGACCAACACGCCCCACTGAGACAGTTGGCGATTCTTTTATGCATCCCATGAAAAATCCGTTTTCCCATTTGCAAGATAACTTTGTGGGGAAAGCCAACAGCTACGAGTCACAACGGATGCACAATTTTAACCAGGGTCGTGAACACATTAATCAAAAGTATGTGAATGGTCGGGATCAGTTTCCTCGACCACCTCCGCAAGAGCAAGCTTCATATCAAAAACCGGCGTCATTTTCTGGAGAAGCTTCTGGCCAGTTTCCACAACAGCACATGGTGCCTCCTGCCAGTCCTGAACTACCAGCACCAGCAGCACTCCCCAAATTCAAGAAAATACCCAATAATAAAAAGCCGCTCAATAACAATCCTGATTACGACGACCCCCCTGGAAATCAGCCCCAGTATGATCAAGCCCCACTTGCCGATCGTCCTGCAGATCGAATGATGTCGGACGTTGATGACCCTGTAAATATCCACGCACAACCACCCACTGACTTTTTTAATAGTAATGGCTTTGGTAGCTTAGAACGGCAATTTAACGAGTACGAAACCGACCCTGCCGGTTTGAAAATGTTAAAACAGACGGAAAATTTTGGAACAATTTATCATCTGTTAAATCCAGACGGTTCTCCAGTAAACATGCAGTTTGAAAAGCAACCTATTTATCCTCCTGGAGTAGAATTGACTTCCCAACAACAGCAAGATCTGGTTGATGAGTTGTCTTCAGTTTTACCACAACCAAACACTGCAGAAATTTTTGGTGAATCAGATCCTATGAGCTCCCCATTGGCCACGGCCGTCTACGATCCAAACGTGTTTCCTGACATTTACTTTACCACAACAGAAAAGCATAATAGTGTAAATAATAACATGTTTGGTGGCGCTGGTGGCTTAGGTACGTATTCCCTTTCAGAGGAGATGATGAATAACCCACTTCTTAGTGACAATCAAATAAAGCGCATTCTTGGCTCATCATCCGTAGAAAAAACTGGTAGTGAAGGTGGTAGTTCTGCTGCTGTAAAGCATGTGGCAAGTAGAAAGAAATCTGGTGCGGTACTAGGTTCAACTGAGACGTCTGGGGATCAACAAACAACACGAAGGAAAATGAGACGACGCAAAAAGTTACGAATGGGTAACCAAGTAGATACATCAGAACACGATTTAACTGGCGCAGATGGTAGTGCAAGTCCGGCAGGTACGGGCTTACTCAAGAGAAGGCGAAAAGGGCGTAGGAAGAAGAAGTACAGGTTACATACAATGAGAGCTCATAACCAGAAGCAGGAGGGTGGAAATAGAGACTCAACCGATAGAATGGGAGTCCCTGCAGAGCCGACCTCGGCAGAAATGCACACTGAAACGGCGATTCTAAATCCTTTAACAACAACACCGCTGCCAAGTATAAACCTTGTTGTGGTTACTCCAACGTCGGTAAATAACACCGGGGACGGTAATCTAATGTACGGTGAAAAGAAAATAAAAACCTCTTTTACGTTACCGTCAAGTGAGGATATACTACCGACCTCGTTGGAGCAGCCACATCACTTGACAGGTCCTTCTTCTGAAAATAAGATTGACACGGGACCCTCCATAACGTCAACAAAGAAATCGTCTGAAGAAACCACAACAAATTTGCCAATAAGCTACAGTACTTTTGGTTATTATGATGCGTTGAGACACCAACAAAAAAGCGATCCAGACGCAGACTACGAGGAATTTAGTGGCCCCTCCGGATCTGGTTATTTTAGAGCCGGATATGATCCCCGGTATCCACCAGATCATGAAGTTAACAGGGGACATAATATGACCAAGTTCATCAGACCTAGGATTCCAGGTTCCCCAGACTTATCACCATCATCGTCAGCTGACGGTGAAACAAGCGGTGCTCCATTCATTTTGTATGACATGACAGGTACACGGAATCAAAGTAGGTTTAGCAGCAAATTTCACAAGGACAAAAGTCCATTTACGTTAGATGGTCACCTTAGTGCCAAGCAGGAACCAAATCGTGTTGGCGATGTGCTTTCATCAATTCCTCACCCTCTCTTTGCCAACAACAAACTTCTCAATGGTAACCATGGTAAAAGTGATAATGGAGTGTTTCTAAAGTTGGACAGTCGAGAATGGGGAAGCGACCGAAAAAGTCAATCATCCCACTTTCAGAAAGATCATGTTTCTGATCCCTTCCAAAATCACTATAATAGCACGTCCTTGACTTCTGGACACATCGGCAGTTTCCCCAGTAAAGAGTTCCGACCTTCTGCGGAAATTCCGTGGGACAAGGGTTACCAAATACCACCTTCTACAGCACAACCACCCAGTCGTCCTAACTACGCATCTGGTAGCAGTGAACACAATAAGTTTTTGAAGTCTTCTGGTTCCCTGGAGCATGGTATTTTTGGCCCAACAATGGAAACTTTTGGACTACCTAAACCTTCCTCGACACCCATGAGTTCCTCCGGAGAGAAGCAAAGAAAACTCCACAAGAACCTTTTTGGAGGTTCTAGTGCTGACGTTAGTGATTTAGCTGATTGGGCTTCTCCCAACTTTTGGGGCACATTGCAAGACGCAGACAGATACAGCCCTAGTGTCGATTTTAACACCAACAATGAAAATGATTTAAGAAGGCTGGTCAGTACTGACAGTGCTAATGGCTTAAAAGAAATGAAACCTGCAGATCTGTCGACTCCAACACCATTACCAGTACCTGTTCCTTCTCCACCGCACAATACAATGGAAGATTTACTGGAGGATCCTGAATATTTCCTGTCTCCGTCCACGCCAGGGGAGCGATGGGGTAAACAAAGAAAACGCAAAGGCCGACCAACAACTACACTAATACCTACCACTGTGCCTTCAGTTCCTTTTGTAATGTCTAGCTTCCCGACCACTCAAGCTTCACATTTTACGACGTCAGCTGCACCTGTCAAATGGTTGGCTGTAATGAGCAACGAGGTAGATTCCCATCCGGAATACTATGACAATTTAAGCATGATTCCTCCAGGTTCGTCCTCGATTGAAATGAACTTGAAGAAAACAAGCGGCAAAGGGAAAAAGAAGTCTGGAATCGAAATCAAATTCAAAAGTGGGGAAGAGCGAGATCCCGAAGAAGAGGAGCAAAATGAAACCAATAACACAGCTTCAGCGACTATTCCACGTTTTGACATTGCAGAAGGTTATCCTGCAGGGACAGGTGGATTTCCAGGCCTTGATTTCGAGTCATCAATGGGTTATGATTTTGGAGGAGGAGGTAAAGGAAAAATACCTCCACCTCCACCACCTCCTGGATTTCCTCATGTGCATATTCCTCCTTCTCCCAGCAGTGAAATTCAGTATTTTCCAACTGTGAGTGGTGATAAACATGGTGAAGGTGAAAATAGTGCTAGTAGTAATATATTGAAATCACACCAAGGACCAGTATTTCCGGGACGATCAAGTAACAATAGGAGAGATTTTGTGCCTTCTGCAGAAGATCTTGGACCACTTCCATCGTCCGTAGCTGGAAACAGTGGTTCAGGTGGTCTTCCTTCACACAAAGATAATCCATTTAAAATGTTTGAAAAGCAACACATGCCAGCAAATAGTGGTATGGGATTTGTATCGACAAAAGAAGAAATACAGGAAATTGAAGATCAGATATCAAAATTTTCCACTATTCCAAACACTTTCATGAGGAGGGACAGCTCGGAAAAAATGGGAGGGAGTCGAGTGCATGCACCAAACTTGGGTACGTTAGAACTTTTTAAAATTCAAGAAATAAACAATACAATATTGCGAAAGCATCCACAATGCCAATCCAATTCAATGAATGTGATAAATAGAAAGTAGACTTAAATATAGATAAACGCAGGTAAATGAAGTATATAGCATTAGGATTCCCCGCGCCTGCTGTTGTACAATGTACATCATGCGATCACTTTCATGTTTTGCCAATCATCTTCCTACGTCTCATCTTAGTTTGATGTTTGTTGCTAAAGATATTGTACACAACAGCTAGACAAACTATTTACATGATTATACTAACGTTTCTCCGCAATTTTTTATTTTTTCAACGTCATTCCCAGACTTGACCACCTTGACCCCACCTGCACCTTCAGCAAAACAATTTGCATAAAAAGGCAAATCTTTGTTTTCAAAGTATAGCAATCCGCTTACTTTCGATTAGCTTACCAGTAAGAATAATATTTAGTACCTATGTGCATAGGAAGATACTTTCTGTAATACCTATGCCTGGCAATTGGCATTGTATGCAAATACAGTGTAATGAATGGGGAAGCAAAGTAACGCCAAACATGCCAAAATAGCGACCAACAAGTAACAATAGACTCTGTACTTTTGCCAGTTGTGGTAAAATGATTGCATTGCAGACATGAGTTATTGACTGCGTAATATGCTTGTTTGGGATTGAAGTTAGCATTAAAAGTTTTTGCAAGTTGAAGTAAACAGTAAACTATGGTGGCTAGTGACTGGTATCGGTATTATCCGGTAGATTCAAAATTCGAACGGCATATAAGTACGGTGTTATGCAGCTATAAATGCACTAAATTTTCAACTAAAAATGCAGTCTGCTTTTATTTAGCCGGTAATCCATCTAAGGAGGACGTGAGGATTAATTTGTTGAAATGAGAGAGTTATGTATTATGTTTAAAGTAATTTTCACATTAGTCCACTCTTAAGTTGTTGTACTGTACGACAGTATAATGGTGAAAATAAAAATATAGAATGATCGCAACGCAAGCGAGAAGTTTTGTTTAGAAAACTCGACACGTTGTTGTGTGCATGTTTCAAAGAATATTTATGCACTTTTGAGTAAAAGCAAAATGGTGTACGATTTACAAACAAGGCATTTTTGAAAACAAATTGTTTCACTAAATGTTCATCATGGTGAAATTGGCGAATAAAACAAACTTTTTGTTGTACGCATTCATGACGTTAGCAACAAAAATGGAAGATTCATCATCGTCATGAATCATGACAAAACAAATAAATAATGAAGTAAACTAAAGATAAATTTTAACCGAATAAAAATATCAACTAATTTAGGTAATTGTACTGTACCTATGGACTTCGTTTTATCATTTTACAGATGATAAATTAAAGCAGGCGCACATTGCATGTTGTGGTTGTGTGGTGAAGATTCTACTGGTAATAAAAAAGATATAAAATGACAGAAATAGCAGAGAAAACGTATGTGTAGGTAGACACTACGCAATTGTTGCTCTCGTCCGCCTTTGCTGTGCCGTCATGTGCATTTGAAAGTCGAAAACTAACGCAGTGTGTAAATGTGAAAGGATTTGTAACGAGTTTAAACGATTATTTTGTTCGTTGATTTATTTGAATGTCTTTTCTTTCTCTTTTGCAAGTGAGAGAGTAAATACACATTTTGTATGCTCACAATTTTCTGAATTACCAAGCCGAGTTACCTGAGTTACAATTACAACGAAAAGTTGAGGGGAAATAACGGGAAGTTAAAAATAAAGCGTGTTGTGGGTGTGTGTTTTACATTACAACAGCACTAACTTATTCATTATTACGTAATTACGAAAAGTGGAAGAAGACTCGGCTGAAGTAAATATGCAATTATAAATTTATAAATATCAACGTACAAGTGAAAACAATCAAGCAACGCTAAACTTTTATATTATGCTGGTTTGGGTAAATGAGTCACATAGAGCGTCTTCATTATAATTACTGCATTTACAAAATTACGATGCAGTAACTGCATCCTGCGTAACACAGCCGTGATCTATTAATTTCTTGAATACGTTCGCAAGCAAGGCAAGTGGTTGTTGAAGTAGGTGCTGTATCAGTTCAGTACTTCCTGCTTTCCTTTTTAGTTCACAAAACATACGTTCTCTCTCTCTCTCTCTCTCTTTCTGCGTTGAGTTCTTTTTTGTAATACGACATCATAATATGTTTGGATGATATCGAAATCGAAATGTTACAAACCCAAACTCTCAGGTTATTAAATGAATCACCCACTTTTAAATTAACTTTTAGGGGTTGTTGAAACAGTTGTTATTATTTTCTACTAGCATTAGAATAGTAATAAAATGTAGTAATTATTTTGGCGACTGTTCTTTCGGTTGTAAATAATTGTGACCACTTAGGCTCCACTCTCACTTTTACGACAATGGTACTGCATCTCTATGTTTATAGTGTATTTCTAGGTGAGTTGCTAATTGTTCATGAATGCATTCGTTTAGTTAAACACGTCAGATTCTGCTTGGAACAACACGTCTTGAAATAATGAATGCAAATTGCAAGTGAAAGACTTTTCCTCTTACTGTATTCATCTCGAACTCTCACTCCGCCCTGTCATTTAAATAACCTTATCACCACGCCTCACTTATTGCCTTGTTTCTCATTTAACTTTTCGCGGGAGTCAAAAAATGCTTCCATAAATAATTCACATTAAAATGATGACTGGTTGTGGTAGTGTATTGTATTTTTTATTAAAATTCATTAGTGTTTCTAAGAAACTAACTTTTCGTTTTAATGGTCAAACTGATGCTGCTTGTGAACCTCGAGTTGATGCGTAGTAAAGTCGTTAGGTTAAAACCTGTTAAAATATAGAATCAGGAGACGTTTTTATTATGACGTGTACTTCAAGAGAAGGAAAGTTTCGATCGTTGTTTCAGAAGTATATTACATTGTGATTGATGAATCTTACATTTTCACTGCCACATAATATTGTGCGTAATGGTTGCCGTTGTCACTTAAAACAGCACTTTGGCACTTCAGTTGTACCCGTTAATTGACTGCGGTAAACCAAACAATAGAAATCCACGAACGTGAAATTATGCAGAATTGTGTGTGGGTCGTGGGTAGCATGTTTGTACGTGTGTGCAAGATATTATTATCATTAATCCTTGCAAAGACGATTGCATTTTTGCAGTTGGCATGGCACTGCACTCTTGCTCTTGGCACACAGTATGCAAGTGCACGTGAAGTGAATCATAAAGATTTTCGTGAACACGGCAAATATTAAGACGAGTGTGGTTCAGTGAACTCTTTCACTGGTCTACAAAAATAAAATTTGAGTGGGGTCCTAAAAATTGCAGGAAGTGTATCATTGTGTCGGTGTGTGACAACTTGCCTCTGACAAGTTAGGTGCTGCTTTAATTTACGTAACGGTATAACTGAATATTTACTTGGAACTGATTTTCCGTTTTTTGCTGTTGTTAGATAGATATGATGATAATGATGAAAATGTTCATTTTGCATGTGTAAATACACAGCTAGCCACCGGCGACAAATACATCGTTGTTGGGGTTTACTTTTTTTACATTTTGTGTTAAATATAAATAATATAATATTCAGTATATTGCAGGAAATAACATTTGCTAGAAACCTCAAATTTGTTGATTTTCGTACTCTAATTGTCATCATCAGTAAAATCTTAATTTTGATTTAATCTTCTTATTATATTTGATAGTACATTCAGACATTACAAGTAAGTAGGTATAGGTACCTCTATGAATAGGTCCCGAATGTTGAAAATGAACGATTTTGTGGAGACTATATCATTTTTATGAATCGATTACGATTACACCAACTGATGTGATGACTATGACCATGAAATTCTTGGGTCATCTTCATCTGCAACTAGCAGTCTATAATCGTTTCTATGCGCAGTCAACTAAAACTTGTGTTTTTTTGTAAATAGAAGAAAATGTAGTGCTTATTACAACAGAGTTAGCTGACTAGTTATGCCCCCCGTTGTTGTAAGATAAGAAGGTGCAAAGCGAGTCTCATATTTTATGTTTAATGTTAATTAGATCTCTCGTAATCACCAGATTCCGTTAAAAAGTGCATACTTTTCGTTCTCGTTTCGTTTTTATTTGAAAATCCACTTTGTTTGTCAGTTTTTCAAGCGATAGAAATCCTTCTTTCTACAGTGCAGTGGCGAGATTGTTTATTTTTACCGGTTTAATATATTTTTCCATTTAAGAATACATCACCATCCTTTTTATTGGGCAGTTAGTGTTTATTAAAAAATATAGTATGTACTATGTATCAAGTGTGTGCTTTCATTCTCGGAGCGGATTAAAGTACATGTTTACTTACAACTTGTAACAGACTTTTGTTGCGTTTTAGACAGAAAGGTTTGAAGGTTTCAGTCATTCATCATTATCATCATGAAGTACACTGAACCGTCAGCTATAAAATTTATCAATATTCACCGTGTAGTTGTTATTATGCATCAGCATGTACCTCGATGGGTTTATTAAAAACAGATGAATTCTCTCTGTCTGTGGAGGCAATTGGTGTGCAATCATTACGGGCTCAGCTTGATTTGATGGTAGTTTGCATTTTGCTATCTTAATTTTTAAAGGCATAATAGTATGTGTAATTTTATTGTTTTTGAACAAACGCTACGTGTGAACGTTCATACCTACGTTGTAATTAAAAAATACACATGAACTTTAGAGCCGCTCGTGTTCTTGTGTGCAACTATAAATATTTTTCTCGTGGAAATTCTGACTTGCCTACAAAAAGGAAAAAAGGGAATAATTCGATGCATTTGTACATTCATTTCTACGTCATACGTTGCTTTATTTGATTTTAATGAGCTCTTTATCGACTGGCAATCTTCAATAAATAAATCCACTCGTCGGGTTATTCTGATGAATTTATTGAAATCGCATAGCTTTTGCATACAATAATCATTGTCCGACCAGCACCATGATTTTAATGAGCTCTTTATCGACTGGCAATCTTCAATAAATAAATCCACTCGTCGGGTTATTCTGATGAATTTATTGAAATCGCATAGCTTTTGCATACAATAATCATTATCCGACCAGCACCAGAAATACCAGAGACAATTCAAAATTATCTACAGCATTTTGACACTTTGACAAGAAAAGGTCGACGGATTAACCTGTTGTTTCCGAGGTTAGGTGCCGTTTTGCCTATCAACATGGGAATATTTTGTATCTCATAGAAGAAAAATATTTTTTACATGTGTAGATCATATCGACGAGCATAAAGCAAAGATGTTTACTTAAATAACTATTTTATGAGGGATTAATGCCTTCATTACTAAATGCTACAAAAGATTTGCATCGATAACAGTAGCATGAAGATGAAGTTTCAGCATCAACTATTCGCTCAAAATAGCAACAAGGTTACAAAAAATGTTCTATTTCTCAAATTCAAATTAAACAGATAAATTAAATGATATCCTTTCCCCGTTGTATTTTTATTTTTCTGTTTTCGCATACATAAAACTTTAACCTGTCAAAAGTTTTCGGCTACTACATTTAAATAGACCAATTTGTAGCTTTTACTCTTGATATCATTCGGACGGAGTACCTCTGTGCTCCTAGCGTGGCAGATGGCATGGGGGGATTGTATTTTAGTGGGTCATCATCTTGTAGAATGACATCGCACGGCATGTGAGAATTTACCTCTATTTTAAATTCTCTAACAATCATAATATGGTAGAAATTGTTCAGCGCTACTGTTGATTAGGATAATACAAATTCGATTGAAATTCCTGCACGTAGTTAGTACATCGGTTCGGAATTTACCAACTTCATTTTTAAAATAAAAGAATTTAAAGTCAAAATTTTAAACTGATGATAACAATACGGGATATGACAATGCATAAATACATTATCACAATGTATTATTCTCGATAAACCAGATCACTAAATGACTCAACCTGAGAAGTCCATAGTTTGTAGTTTTTCATAAAAAAAACCAGTAGGACGAGGATGACGTGCGACTTCTCAGCATATATAGACTCCTACCGTTACCAATTACCTACTAAACTTTGGTACTTCAATCTGTGAGTATTATATGCCCTTACCCAAGCATTGCTACGCCACGCCTCCCTTAATATCTCTACGATAACTCATAACCAACAAATTTAATGTGTAGGTAAAAATACATATATGATTCTGCAGTCTAGTGTACAAGTAAACAAAGCAAATATTTTAACATGAAATTAATCGGTCGTCGTAACTCGTAACCTTTTCGAATATAATTTTACACTACCTTCATAGGTGATTTCTCGACTGATTCACACTATTCTTCTTATCACAGATCATTTTATGTTACTAGTACAAAGAAAAGACTAATTATTATGTGAGTTTTGGTATTACGTATTTACAAGCATGCATGCATTCATGCAATACTTAGCTCGAACAAAACGTAAGCTCAAGGTGGAAATAGAAAGGCATTTTTTCACCCACTAAAACCATAACAAATTTCACGAAAAAAAATTAGGCACTCATTTTTTGTTATCTCATCAGCAACAAAGCAAGCAGTGGTGTTGGTGTTTAAATATGAAAATAGTTTTGAGTTTTTACCATGCTACATGCTTGGCAGTTTAAGTTGTTTTCTTGGTAAAATGGATGTACATTTTAGTTTTGAGTTTTAACATTTTTAAGATGAACAACTTTTCAAGTGTATAGCGGAACGGTCTACATAATGGAATTCGACTGTTTGAAGATGGCTGTAGTTTTAATTTTTTTTAAACAACCTTCTTAAGTATTATCTATATACCTTATCATCAAAACGATAATAATCAGAGGATGGTGATATGTGTGCATGTACCATTTTTCTTAACACCAGTTCGGCAGAGAAACTACTTGCATTGCATTGCATAATTTTGCATCGTGTGAGAGTAATTTGATTTTTTATGCAATAAGAATGTATTTCAGAGGCACAGTTCGAAACTAAAAAATGGTTGAGCGTTAAAATTATTACAATTTTAGAATTGGTAAAAATGTGGATAGCTATTATTATTTTGTAGGTTAGCGGAATAAAAAAATTCTCATGAATAAATGCTTCTACTTACAATATATTTTTATTTGCTAATTTTTATTTTAGAAGATGGTAGCCCCACTTTCCATGGCCCGTCAGCATCACCAGCAGAAGAAAACATTCCCGGATTTATAACTATTCCATTACCTGGTATGGGGCCTGACCCTCATCATCAACAAAGCGGTCATGAGTCGTCTTTATACGGGCCCTCAAGTTTCCATGCAGGCATGTCTGGACCCCCATCGTCCTATTCTTCTTCGAGCCCACATACCGGTCCAGGCAGCAGTGACATTCCGTCTGGACCTCCTGGATTGAAGGAATCACATGGGCCAATGTGGGACTATAGGCCTATAGAACATAATGATGTGAATGAGCTAGGTCCGCCACATCCAGACATGCGAGAAGGTGACCATATTCTTTCAGGTCCACCGTTTGGTGGAAACAGGCCTCCTGTTGATTCAAATGAAGAGTTTAGAAAGCATCACGAAATACCACCAAAATTTAGGGACGGGTTGGGTAATGAAATGCCCATACATTTGGCGAATGGTCCTACTGGACCAGTAACCCATTTAAGTGAACGGCCTTCCGGTCCACCACCCCATTCAAGAGAAGGACCATCCGGTCCCCCACATTCAAGAGAAGATCCGACAGGGCCACCACATCTGTTAAGGGACGGTCCTCCAGGGGCCCCACCTCATCTAAGTGATGGCCATCCAGGCCCATCACTTCATATGCATGACGGTCCATCTGGACCACCTCCACATTTAGGAAAAAGTCAGTCAGGACCTCCACATCATTTAAGG